>JAAGKR010015089.1:0-10395 GCA_011419295.1 Clarias macrocephalus
ACACAGAGCTGACAGAACTGACACAGAACTGACACAGAACTGACACAGAGCTGACACAGAACTGACACAGAGCTGACACAGAGCTGACACAGAGCTGAAAAAGAGCTGACACAGAGCTGACACAGAACTGACACAGAGCTGACACAGAGCTGACACAGAGCTGACACAGAGCTGACACAGAACTGACACAGAGCTGACACAGAGCTGACACAGAGCTGACACAGAGCTGACACAGAGCTGACACAGAACTGACACAGAGCTGACACAGAACTGACACAGAGCTGACACAGAACTGACACAGAGCTGACACAGAGCTGACACAGAGCTGACACAGAGCTGACACAGAGCTGACACAGAGCTGACACAGAGCTGACACAGAGCTGACACAGAGCTGACACAGAGCTGACACAGAACTGACACAGAACTGACACAGAGCTGACACAGAGCTGACACAGAGCTGACACAGAGCTGACACAGAACTGACACAGAGCTGACACAGAGCTGACACAGAGCTGACACAGAACTGACACAGAGCTGACACAGAACTGACACAGAACTGACACAGAGCTGACACAGAACTGACACAGAGCTGACACAGAGCTGACAGACTGACTGGATTGTAGTGTTCATTAAATGCTCATTAGTAATTAGTGTGCGTTAGGCGTTCACGTATCATCATGCATAATTAATAAATATAATCTTTTTTTACAAACTCATACTTAAAAGACCCCATTCTACACTCTGAATGTTTCCCAGCTTTATATCTGTTTCTGATGTGCAAACGTTCCTGATCCTTCTGGCATGTAATAAAATGATATTTTAGATGTTTGTGACTGTAAAAGGGCGTTATTTGATTTGATAGACAGCTAGTTGTTTTGAAGCAGACGGCTCAGTGTTATTAGACAGAAGGTAGAAAACACTCCGGAAAGTTCTACAGAGCTGTTGTTTTCCAGCTTTTTTTGTGCCATAAGCACAGGATTGACATTAAAAAAAAAAAAACACTTTTCTGTGTAGATGTTTATTTAAAGTTATAAATCAAAAACAGATCTAAAAATATTTTGAGAATGAAACAGAGAGACATAAAGGTATTGTGTTACACCCCGTGGTAAATTCATCTCCGGCTCGCTTCAGTCTGAAATCTCAGAACCGGCCCTCATGGAGCCCAAACGGTCTGAATTTAGCTCCGGTCAGATTTAATAATCACTCTTTGCAAATCTTCTATAACTCCTTGTGCATTTCTATTAGACATGTACGGCATTACGTTCCTCATCCGAGCGTCTTCAGTGACACTGAGATACTCTACACATCAGACCCGAACACTCTGATGTTCTCATGGCCGTCGTCCCTCCATCAGGTTTTTCAGAACTCATATCTGTGTCACTGAAACTGCGCTGATTTTTTTTTTGCTCAGGTTATCATCGCCTACTCTTTCACTTCCTGACTGTGGCCTGATTATTTTTTTTAACTGCATTTGAAGTTTTTTTTTCCGGTTTGTAGAAATATTCCCAGAACAAAAACCTAACAGCTTTAACTAAGATGAAGTCCTGCGTATGTGTGTGTCTTTATGAGCTTGTTTTAGTCATTTCTTTCTTAGAAACATTTGGAAGAAATAAGCTCGTGTGATTGCGTTTCTCTCTGGAACAGAAAGTACATGAACATTTTTGTTTTTTTGAAGAACGTGTACTCGGACACTGTGGTCTCTGGCTCTTCTTTTGCTAAGAGCAGGGCTGACGTCTGCCTTTTGGAGACCCTCCAGGATGACAGTTCTGCCTCAGGGCTCGGCTCGGGTGTGTGTTCATCTCCATCAATCCGTCATCTACAGCACTTATCCTGTGAAGGGTTCTCATGGGCCGCGAGCCTATCCCAGGGAACTCAGGGGATAAGGCAGGGGGCATCCTGGATGGGATGCCAACCTATTGCATGAAAAAGGCACACACACACACACACACACACACACACACACACATTTAAGTACTATGGGCAATCTGGAAACACTAATGTCTAATTTGTTCTCTGGCATCATGTTGAGTTTATACAACTATTAATACCAAATGTTGTCCAGATAAAAAATCACTGAACATTATTCTTAGCCTCTTCTGCTTTTCAAGAAATAAGTTTATCAGCTAATTTTCATTTAACTCCACAAAATGCGCTGTAGTATGGAAAAATGTGTTGTCAAAATAGCGCATGACGAACATGTTCACATGTGATCAGACACATACAAACTGCAATTAATGCTCTCATTGGCCGTTAAAATAATCCTGTTTATTTGGGAAGTAATTTTTTTTCTTTAAGAATACATTATTTGGACTATTGCAATTGATACCACTGAACCGAATTTACTACTGATTCTACACCAAGGCAAGTTAGTTACAATCTCTGAAGAGCTCAGTTCAGGTTGGTAACGGCTCCTTACAGCCTCTTTCGGCTCTGTGTGTATTCTGTCGTGTTCGTTAGCGTCGTTAGCATCGTCGGGAGGAAAATTGGAGCATGTTCAAAAATTTCAGCTGACGCCTCCCGACTAAAGTTTTTGTTACCGCCTCAGTATCGATTCTTAAGTGCTGACATCGAGTCATTATCAATTCTTTAGCATTGTTTTCACCTCCTTACCGGTTTGGCTGCCAGCACTCCTCATATTAAATGTCGATTGAAGTAATGATACAATTAACAAAACAATATTTTATAAGGAAAATAACGATGATTATAAATTAGTGAAAGATATAGAGACCAATGCACAATAGAAATGTTTTAATCTGAAATGTTTGTGGTTTGATCATTTCTGTTATTTTCATAATAAAGTCTGATGATAAATTTGCCATATAATTTTTATCCATAAAATACATGTGGCTTGGTCATTTCATTTCATTCACAACTTTAGAAAACATGAATACATTTTTAAAAACGTTAATAGCATTATAATATTCATACATCAAGTAAATCCAATTCTATTTACAATAAACCACATTGAAGAAAGTACATAAATTTTTTGTTTATATTTCCAATAAGAAACCTATTATTAATCACAAAAATACAGCACAGAGGATGTTAAAGTCGTTCTCCTCAACACGTCATCCTGTAGTTCCTCACAAGCTCTTCATATGTAAGTCCATGTCCTACTGCAGCGCTTCTTCAGATACGTCCTCGAGGCGAAAGTGTCGTCCCCGAGGATTAAATAATGCATGGGCTTGTCATCACTGGTCTCATGGGTTCAGGTGGAGGAAAGTTGATGGTAACGTGCTCTATTCACGCCTTCAGCTCACTGGCATGTCCCATTCCTCCACTGTCTATAGGTCGACGTCTGTCCATTAGTGGGACAGTATGAGGCCGTTGTCATATCGTTAACACCTCTATAATAATTCATAATTGTCTGTAGCATCGTTGTAATTTTGCTTTGTGTTGGTAGAAGCAGTACGATTTCCTTAGCAGTTCTTCAGGACTCGATATAACGTTGTTAAGTACCTGCACGACTTGCTATTGAAACATTATCACGTCTCTAACACTTCATTATTGCCGCATGTTAAAATTCAACGTATAGACATGTTTAATGTCCTTACGAATTTGTTTCAATTGTTAACAGCTCAGTGTGGGGACGCTACACTTCTGAGCCGATTTGAAACCGCTAGACGTTGGAAGAATTCGGTAGCAGAGCAAGCCAGAGTATTCCAGCATCATTACTGTCCTGCAGTGTTTCACTGATTAATGATCAGCCTCAACACTTAAACACTGCTGTAAGAATAAATGATGATAAACAGCTGATCAGTAAAAGAAATAAATGTTTGCAATGTTGAAAATCTATATTAAAAAAAGAAAGGTCTTGTCTGTGCATCGGTCACAACTCTCTGTTTCAATGAAAACTTCACGTTTCACACACTGGTGGACCAGAAACCAGACTCAGGAACATTTCTGTCTGTCCAGCCGGATTTTCACACAAAACGGTCTTTCTAAAATTGACTGAATCTCCTGCAGTCCTCAGATCTCTGCCTGAAGTTTAATCTGCACCATCAGTGAATCTAAATGTTGAGTAAAAGTGATGTTATGAACAGTTATGTGTGGGATTTAATAATCTACTTTACAATAATCTACTAATGCGCTACTGTCTCAATGTAAACAAACACCTGCACCAATAGATATTAATTAGAGAAGATAAAGTGAATATTTTTACTGGGATTAGTTCATATTTTCACTTTGGCTGAAATAACAGCGCTGAAGTGGTTTAAGTGAATTTTAACACGCTGGAGCCGTTTTAAGACAAAACTTCATCTTTATCTGATCGACTTTTTCCATTTCTCATCTGTGATTCTCTCTCCGATTACCGAACAGGGAGTGTATTTGTCTGAGCACCAAAGAAGTACAACTTAGTGTAAACAAGGCGTCAGATACTCGACCTTACAGAATGTGATTTCTGTGTGTTAATAAGTTAGACAGAGAGACACACAGACATGTACGTGGACTTCAACCTCAAATAATAATAATAATAATAATAATAATATCATTGATTACATTAAAGATCAGCAGATTGATATTAAATCTAATATTTCAACTGTTTCTACAAATGGTATTAGAATTAGTAGAGAATATTTCATGATGTCCTTGATGCCACGTGATGCTGCCCCTGTGACTATTATACCTTTAAACTCTGTCACAATCATCCGAGCTGAAAGCTTATGATCAGGGAATTCCTCCAGCGGTACATTATAGTAAGCAGAACTGCGCATGCGTAACGACTGGTACCGCGTTCCGAATGTCGCGAGCGCGAAAGATCATTTAAAAGGGTTAACCCGTGTTCCGCCTTTAGCCACACCCCCCCCTCCCCTCCGCTCTCCGCGCTGATTGGCCGAGCCGCGGCGGGGGCGGGTCTGATGCAGTGTGCTCGCGCTGCGCAGGGGCACGCGCTGAGTTCTGCTCCAGGCTGCAGCTGCGCTCCATGGCTGTCTCGGCTCGGCGCTCCGCCGCGCGCTAATGGCCTGCCTCGAGGTCGAGTCCCCCACCGTCTGCAGGGGTAAAGTCACAGCTCGGCTGAGTTTATATATATATATATATTTTTTTTTCCACATCCAGGTATCACTGGTGAAGCTTAAATATATATATATATTTAAATATCTGAGAGTATCTAGTAAACTGAGACTAATCTTTCTGGACAAGTTGGAGTCTTATAATAATAATGATGATGATGATGATGATGCTTATAATGATGATGATGATGCTTATAATAATAATGATGATGATGATGATGATGATGCTTATAATGATGATGATGATGCTTATAATAATAAGATGATGATGATGATGATGATGATGCTGTTTAGTTCTTGCTCTCTGTGCAGTGCTCTGGCCAGATGTGGTGTTGTGAATTGATTGCATGGCTGCTTTGTGCTCTGGAATTCCAGTAGTTTGTATATCAGTAGTTCTGCAGCCTGTATTTACTCAGATGCATGACAGGGTTTGAAGTTTAAAGTATGATGGTGAGATAATCCTGTGCTCATTAACGTGCTCATAAACCTGCTTTCCATCATTCCATCCAGCTCAGGCTCTACACACTGTTTACACAGAGTCAAAGACTGACTGCATAATCAGAGTAAAGTTCATTAAGAGCGTGTTAATGTCAGTGCAGTCGGAAATCTGTCAGATATATATATATATATATTTACAAAATATCTTCCAAATGTTTTTTTTTCTTTTTTAATACTAATCAAAGTGCAATCATATGGATAAACACCAAGTGCGTTAACACGAGTACAGGATGTTTTGTAAACAAACAAATAAAAATCTAATAAAAAAGTAATGTTTTGCGTAGTTAAAAGTGTTGATTTCTCTTTTTAATGGATATAGAGACGTTTAAATGTATACAGATTCAGCTCGATATCCGTATGAAGCGGTTTGTGTTTGTGCACCGAAACAGACGATAAAGCAGCTAAGCCGAGGGAAGGGATTTGGAGAGCAGAACATGAGCATGAGCCAAGACCTCAGGACAGAGTTCTTACTGCAGACGTCCACGTTCAGATTAATCTGTGATATTGCCCAGCAGTCCTGCAAAACATACAGACGCATTTCATCTGCTGCACAAAGGTCATGACACGCTGTTATGAGGAAAAAGGATGGATGATGCTGAGATGAAGGCGACGTTCCCCTATACGCCACCCCCTTCCCTCTGAAGCCTGCAGGGAGCGGAGCACCACACCGCCCCCAGATCTGCCATTTTTCCCAGGCCATGTTCTCACACTGCTTAGGTTTATTTTTGCCAGAGTGAGTCAGAGCCTTGTTCAGAAATACTGGACGCTCTCTTGGGACCTTAGCAGGCCATGTTGTGCTTGTCTCCTCTTGGACAGCCAAGTCTGACTTTCTTTAATCCGCCTGGATTACGAAAACGGGTGTACGAACATCACACATCACACATCCACCAGCTACTTCCTCTACTAATAGTTTTTCGCGGTAGAGTAGTGATACAATGTCTTGCCAAACTAACACATCGTGCATTAGTGTGTGTGTGTGTGTGTGTGTGTGTGTGTGTGTGTGTGTGTGTGTGTGTGTGTGTGTTTAAGTAGAGTGCCCCCTCTGCAGAAAACCACAGCACACACACACACACACACACACACACACACACACACACACACACACACACACACACACACAGGCTTTTGTTTAATGATGCTGTTCATGTTCTGCACCTGGACTTTCTTCTTTTGATCTTCCCAGATCAGATCAGATTCGACCTGTCCGCTGCATGACTCATGTCTTACTTCACTGAAGTCTCTTTCCCACGTTGATCTCGTTGCCTCAGGACCATGTGTTAGCCATGTGCAGCTCGTGACGTCAGACTCTCGGGTTCCTTGTCCTGGTTCTTTAATTACATACTTGTAGCAAAATAAGTTATAAAAAAAAAAACAAGCAAGGGGGAAAAATGATATAAATAAACATGACTGTAGGTAATGTGCTTTGGATTAAGTGTATTAATAGGATGAATGATCAGCTAGTTTTAGTCTCACCGAATTAATGTTAGGGTCGTGTATTAAATTTGATCATAAAGTTTACAGAACAGCATGCGGAGCTGAAACTGTCCAAGAATAAAGTGATGTATGAATGCAGTCCCGGCTCTGTTGAGGATTAGAGTCATTATCTATTCATGTTCATTCATCTTGAGTTACCTAACAGTCGATCCTCCTTTACACACAGATTTACTTTGGTTAGCAGATGATCCTGATATAAATGGTAGTTTTCAGCAAAAGAGAAAATTCATGTCAGCATTGAGCGCCTCCAAAAAGAATATTTTAAAAGGCTGGATCGAAACACATATCCACTCGCGTCTGTCTGACATTCCTATTTTTCAGACTATTTTGGTTTTGGAACGTCCCACAGCCAGACGTCATTTCACAGAACACTTAATGCCTGGACAGCTGCTATAGATTTTGTTGAAGAATTGACAAAGTGATATTTTCTGTCATGTCAGTTGGAGCCATGTGTGTAATCATTAACCGTGTGTTATCATTTCTTTTGTTTACGTTTTTATTTTGTGATCATCCATTTGTTCTTGTCCCCCCCCATCCCCCCCCCCTCGCCTGAAGCATTGCATTTGTTTATTTTTATTTTTTATTTTTGCTAACACAAATAATCATGTATAACTGTGATTTAAATGTATTGTGCTTGTGTGTGTGTGTGTGTGTGTGTGTGTGTGTGTGTGTGTGTGTGTGTTCCTGTCTAGTTCTGCAGCTCAGACTCCAGCAGAGACGCACACGGGAGCAGCTCGTGGACCAGGGCATTATGCCTCGTGAGTATCAGAATATCAGAGTAACAGAAGAACTCTGAATAAATCACCATCATCATCCTCATCTCTTACAAAATGAACAGCGTGAAGACTAACGAGAGCAAAGCGTTAAACAATGATCCTGAACACAGGAGTGATCAGCTACTCCACGCGATTTCAACCTCATTAAGATCTCACTGTACATCCGGGTTAAATCATCCAGCAGATTTTCTGAAGGTCACATGACTTACTTTACATACGGCAGCGGGTCATCTGAGTTCATCCCCGATGTGCCGCGAGGCAGATTGTAACATGATGCGTGGATCTGGATCTGGATCTGGATCTACGTTAGGTTACTGCTCCAGATATGCATTTGTTTTTGAGTTTAAAACGGAAGTGGGCGTGGCCCAAACAGGAAGCAATTTGCAGACGAGAGCTTTAATAAGCTCCTGAACCAGACGCCCTGCGGAACGTAAAGCTCAGACAATGTAGCAGGACCGTATTTAAAGGAAAAAAACACACACACACACACATATGGCTGTATTATTAGTTATTATTGTTAAAATAGATCATGTGTGTGTGTGTGTGTGTGTGTGTGTGTGTGTGTGTGTGTGTGTGTGTGATTTCAGTACGGAGATGCACAGAGTGTATTCAGTTACACAAAAACAACCGAGGTCATATATAAACATACTGTACAGATAAATCTACACTCGTATGTAGAGTATCAACAAAGGTCAGTGTTTAGTGAAACTGCATTCATGTGCGCTGAGCTGCTTGTCCGTGGGTGTGTGCGGACCCTCAGCGGCGTGACGGGCGTCCGTGTGATCCTGCACGGCTCTCAGGCTGTTGTGCATCAGACCTCCTGCTGTGTCAAGTCAGACCGCCAGGAACAATACCGCTGATTACTGTCTAGTATCGTAGAACAACGGCGCACGTCTGTGCTTTTTTTGCTCGCAGTTCGAGTCGAGGTTGCGGAAATGGCCCTGTGCTGGTTTAGTAGAATGAGTAACACAAAGCCACTAAAGAGAGGATGAGTAAAGTTTGTCTTGCTAAATCAAAGACTCAGCTCTCCTGTGATGAATGGATCAAACAGTCACTTCCTGTTCAGCCGAGCGGCAAACGCAGGGTGAAAAATCAGTTAACCGACCATATGGGAAAAAACACACACACACATCTAGACAACTTTCATCTTGCTCTGTCTAGCAGAATGCTGACTGGTTTCAGTCGTGGAGATAAGATCAGTGTGTCAGGAGATTAACAGGATAAAGTGTGCAAACGCTATGATTTTGACAGAATTAGTGGAATCTTAGAAACAACAACCACCCGGACAGCAGCCTGACTGCAGCGTGTAGCATAAGACGTACAGTTAGAATGATATTCGATGGATTTGTCGTTTCAGCACTGAAGACTCCTGCTGCTTTTCATGGACAGATACGAAGCCTTGAGAGAGCCAGGGTGAGTCACACACACGCCATAAATACTGTGGGAGAAATACAGCGTTGAGAAAGTGAACTTCAGTGATGCACAGTTAGAAAGAGTTTAACTCAATGTCTAACTGTAGGTTTTTTTATTTCTCTTCCACCTCAATACCACCAGACTGAGAATTTCCTGAAGCACAAGATCAGTAGCAGACCTGAACGTTCAGAGCTGGTCCGCATGCACATCCTTCAAGGTAACCAAACTATCCTCAGCGTTCTGATCGAGAAAGAACTTTTTTCAAGCCCGCGCTTGTGTTGGTGATCTGCTTCATATGGATCGAAATACGTCTTGTGTTTCAGAGAGCCAGGCTGAGGCCTCACTGCAGGCCACGCAGATGAAGCTCAAGCGAGCTCGTCTGGCTGATGACCTCAATGAGAAGATCGCGCTGAGGCCTGGTCCAATGGAGCTGGTAGAGAAGAACATCCTGCCTGTCGAATCCAGTGTGAAGGAGACCGTCAGTGGTAAGCGCAGCTTTTCTCGTTGAGCATTTCTGTGGCTCTGAATACACGGCCTGGCCGAGACACCCTTTCAGAGGGGACAAGTTCTTGGCCTGTGTCCACAAACGAAAACAACTGAATTCGAGTTAAGACCTGCCCACTGGTACAAGCCTCTGGAGGCAGCGTTATGGTCCGGGCTTGCTTCAGTCGCGTAGGTCTAGACTCAGCAACGTTATGTGGCAAGACAGCGGGACCTCGGCATACGAGTTTAATCCGTTCCGCAGGTGAGTTCAAAAGGTGAAATTTTGTATCGTGAAACGATATCGTCCCATACGAAGTAATGTAAATGCAGATAATCCGCTCCAGACGCCCAAACATATTATGAATATTAGCAATTTCCAACACTATAATCATATAAAAACAATCAAAACATTTAGAACCAACATGTAAATAAAGTAAAATATGAAACAAATAAACATTAAACGGTTTCATCCCGGTACTCCGGTTTCCTCCCACAGGCCAAAGACATGTAGGTTAGGTTAATTGGTGTTCCCAAATTGGCCGTAGTGTGTCAGTATGTGTGTGTGTCCTGTCCAACCTGTCCACGTTGTGCCCTAAGTCTCCTCGGATAGGCTCCGCCTCCATGACCCTGAATACAGGATTAAGCCGTATAGATGATGAGTGACTGAGTGAGTGACTGAGTGAGTGACTGAGTGAGTGACTGAGTGAGTGACTGACTGA
>JAAGKR010015090.1:0-10394 GCA_011419295.1 Clarias macrocephalus
GGTGCTTCTTCTTCTCAAACACAGCTGATTTAACTAATCTGTTAATTACTAGGTTCAGTGGGTGTGTTTAGGTGTTGGTGAATTACAAACTGTGCTGGTCACTGGCCCTCCAGGACTGGATTTGGACACCCCTGCTTTAAGCCTTTTTTTTTGTTCAATTATGGGTAGTGTGATGTTTGACCAGAGTGTTTAAGTATATTTAAAAACTGAAGAATACTGTAATTTATAAGTGTATTATCAAAATGTGCAATAGGTCCGCAAGAGAATGAGACAGCGGCACGCATCAGTTCAATATGCGCTTATGGCTGCGTACACACAAGGGCTGCAGTATGAGCTGGCCTTATGGGATCCTCCACAGATCTGGAGGAAGTTTATAGGCTAGCCATCAAGTTGGATAACTGCCTCGATGAGCATCAGGTTTCTAATTAATAATAGTTGAGGGTCTCAACTAATATTTATAGTTATAATAGTTGAGGGTCTGGAAGTTCCAGAAGCTCCAGGTGGGAAACATCTCATCCACCCCACAAAAGCCCCTTGAAGCACCTAGCTGGTCGCTCTCCCGGCTTTAGGCGCAAAGTATCTTCTCTGCCTATGGAGACAGTGTCTTCAGACCCCGTCCCTGAATCTATATCCCTGATCTATTTAAAATAGATCATGCCACAACCATGGTGCATAAACAGTATAGTCTCTGTGTATAGTATATTACTAGATAATGATGAATTAATTAACACTTTAATTATTGCACATTTTTATTACAGTGAATGGATGTGCTATGGAGTAGGCCCACCAGAAGTTGGTCCTACTCAATATTAGCTGTGTGGTCATAATATTATGGCTGATTGGTGTAAATGATCTTGTTGAACATCTCTTTATAGATTTAGACCTTCCACCCCCTCCCACTGTTCTGGAAAGGCTTGCCGCTTGTCTTTAGAACATGGCTGTGGATCATTTAGCCACAAAAACGTAGAAGAAGGCCTAACATAAAATTGGTGTTTCAGTTCATCTCATCAGTGTTCAGTGGGGTTTAATATGTCTGTGCAGGACAATTGTTATGGTAGAACAGGTTCTGCTCACTTAGTTATAGTAAAGGGGAATTGTCATGTTACAACTTACAATTTTGTATACAATTTTGCTTCCAACACTGGCAGCAGTTTATGAAAGAACTTCATATAGGCCTGACTGCGATGGTCATGTCCACATACTTTTGGCCATATAGTGAAAAAAAAAAAAAAAAATCTTACCATATTATTGAGAAACCACAAGCTTCCTTTGCATTCTTGTGTGAGTGTGTGCGTGAGTGTATGTGTTTTGTATAGATGTTGCTTTTTACACATCCTGATGTGTGAAAGGGGGAAGTAGTTAAAGCTGATCTTGCAACTTATGTTTTGCAACCTCACAGTAACATTGTAAAAAGTTTCACAAAAAATAAATCTACAAATAATTTCAGATCTTCTGAATTTACAATGATTTTATATGATGAAATTCAACATGCTATAAACCATAACTTTGTCTAAAATGTAGCACGTGAAAAGCCTAATATTTTTGTGAAATGAGATTATTAGGAAGAAAAAAATTATATTAACTGATGCAATGTGTCCATCCATCATTAAAGCACAACAATGCTATTTTGGCATTTAGTTAACAAGAACATCTGGGGTATGAGTGTTCAATTGCAATTGCAGCTCATATGTCTTCACACTTTGAATACAAGAAGCCACTGATGCCCCTCTGATTTTTAACTTCCTCTTCCTGACAGAAGCACATTTAATTTCCTATAGCGAGAACAGAGACTCAGCCTGTTAGTCACATCCACACAAAAACAGTCATTTCATGTTTCTGTGAGTCTTTTATAGATTAAAGATGTTCTGGTGTTCTTCTGAGCAGGATGAGATGGTGACGGTTATCTACAAGATTGCAGACAATGTTGAAAGTCACGATCCTGACACAGAGGAAGACGACGCTGACGCTGAGACACATCCAGAAGTACAACACACAGGTACAGCATTTGACATGTTTGGCTAGGTTAAATCTAAATTTGAATGTTAAGTATCTTATATGAAAATGGGTTTCCAATATCATGAAGGTTAATGCAGGATGCGAGTGCAGACTGTTCATTAATAAAGTTTAAATATTATAACACTAGCCATGACTATGACTAGGCAGGTAATAAAGGGGTAAAGCTAATGGTAACAAGAAAGAGAACAAAGAAACAACAGAATCAACAGATCAAATAAGCAAACAGGGACGTCCCTGAAAGTACCCAGATAGCACTACTTTGTTGGGCCAACAGTGGCATCTGTGGTTGGCCAACATCATTTTGTCCATTAGCCCAACATTGACCCATTGGTAGTTGGTTCAGTAGATAATCACAAGGTTGGCACAACATTGGTTTAGTAGATAATGGCAAGGTTAGAAATTGAAAATTTAATTATATTGCTTTCGCTTTGTGCAGCAGGCTCTCTCAATGATGGCATCACATCAGGAGCTCATATGAGGGTTGGCTATAAATAACATTGAAAGGACTACTGTATATATCTAACTGAGTGGATGCCGCCGTTGGCCCAGCATTGGTCCAACAATGTCGCCTATGTTGCTCCTATTCTCCCTGATGGGCGTCAATACTTCTGCGTTTTCTCTACTGGCTGACCAATGCTGTGAGTGTGTGTGCACATGTCAGAAAGTATAACCACTTTCCACGTCTGAACAACATGTACAAGGGCAGACGTGATCATTGCTAGCTATTTGTGAGTATAATTCCGTTTTCCAAATATTGCCTATAGAACTATGAATATTTAGTGATCCACAATGACTAAATAATTTGTAAGAAAATACAATGCATTGAGAGAATGAGACAGAGAAACAATGACTTGCCTATTATCGCTCAGGCATGTGTAAAATATTAAAAATTTACGTACATAAATAATATGCAGTTAAGACAGCTAAAACAATAGTTATAAAACTCATTGTGGTTTTTATTTATTTTCTTATATTTGCTAAAATTATGAATGATAAATTCATCATGCTTTGTGCTCAACTGTGAACACTGTACATAATAAAGCAGTATAGACGATGAGTGAGTGGGTGTGAACACTGTCAAACAGGTCACTAGATTGTGCTTATTGCTAGAAAGAAACTTAAAACAACACAGAGTCCAGGTGCTGCTGATTAAGTCCTGCAGCCAAACTAAACACAAGCTAAAGCTTTGTGCCTCTTTGCTCCTAACTACAGGTGGGTTAAAATTTCTCCAAATGAGACGTAACTACATTTGAGTCAAACATAAGAGTGTTGAGTGTTGAGAATCTGTGCTGGTAACATGAAAATCATGCAGTTCATAGTTTTGCTGTAATGTGGTGAGAGAGCTGTTTAGCTAAGCACTATTATGCTAGGATAAATGACCTGTTGCCATTAAATACAGAAAATCATATGGAGCCATAGGGAGGTTAGAACTGTAGAGATTGTTGCCATAGTAAGCGCCAGAAACGTTAAAGGGCTAATATACAGGACATATTGTTTGGCTTTAGGGCAATACATTTTTCTATGTTCATGCAGTTGTCAAATATACTGTACAGTATGTACGAAGGTAGTTGGCATGTGAAACAAATCATCTGACAATTTTGCTAGTTTACTTACTGCGTCAGATGCTGTATTTACTTTGTTTCATCTAGAAAAAAATGTGTGCAGTAATACTGGAACAGTTTTTTTTATAAATGTTTGTTTTCTCATCTTTTTAGTGGTTTAAAAGGGATATTTCAAAGAACATATTTTGAAGTTTTATTGTACAATGCTCAAGTTATTGATGTATTTACACAGTGTCACATTTTTCCAAAGCTGCTGTAATGTTGATGACGAAGATAATGACAATAAAGGACAGTGACCAAGCTGATGGTGAAAATACTGAGGTGAATGCTGAGGAAGATGCAGAGCTACTTAATTAAAAAAAACAGTCTGAGGCAATGGGTGCTTTGTTCGTATGCATTTATTTCCATCCACCTTGCTGAGAGAAAAAGTGGTTGTACTATTTTTTGAAGTTTATCATCATGATGGTTACATATACTGTATTTTCATTGTTTGTAATTTTATCACGTTTGCAAATAAATTCTTGGATATATAAATGTGTTTTCTTATTATTGGCATTGATGAAAAGAGTCTAATTTAATTTTCAATTTCCAACCATGCCATTATCTACTGATCCAATATTGTGCCAATATTCAACTAACCTATCATTGGCCCCACCAATGGGCCAACATTGTGTCATTGGACAAAATGATGGGCCAAGATGCCAACGTCCGCCCTCCAGTGTTATCTGGCTGCCAACAAAGCTCGGAGTGAGATCTTGAAAATAAGGTAATTGGTTCTGCGCATATACACGTGAAAACCTAATTGCCCAGTCATTTTGTCTAACAATAACCGTACACCTTTCCCTGCATGCCTTAGATTCTGTATATTTTATTGTTGCAATGTTAAAGTAAAACAAAAGATGCATGTGAATGTTTATTGCATTGGGTACAATTGACATTTGAAATATTCACCCAAATAAATAAATAAAAATATGGCCACCTTATCCACTGGCCAGATGACATACATGCTCTTCAGCAGATCTAGGGCAGCAGACGCATAGCATAAAACTCTGGGCTCTGTACATAATAGGTCTAATTTGGCCCCTTCCTTTCTGACTAACTGCTTGTCATCCTCCAGATCAAAATTCCAAATGTCTTTTGCTAAAATCTCATCCATTGTTTAAACTGAATAAGTTGTTACACAAATATTACATATTTTCCGCCATATTTTTTTGCCTATTTCTGAGGACAGATGCATCCACATTAGAGTCAGATAAGTCACTTGTAGTCATAAATGTCAAATGTTATGACATGCAATTTAGATCTGACTAAATGAATGGAATTGAACAATTTGGCATGTAAGGTGAATGTAGACATAGTAGTGGCGGTAATACCATTAAGTTGAACAACAAGGTATAACAACAAACACTTTTTGGAAACCCCAGTCAACCTACACTATGTCTTTGGACTATGAGTGACGCTAGAGTATATATTTCTAAAAAAAAAATATTTATTTATTGCTTTATTATATTAACCTTTAGTGGGTAAAATGTGTATTACAGGGTTTTCACACTTCCATTATTACTGCTAACTTTAGAGATTTCTTTCAACCTTGTACTAATCAACATTAGGTTAAACAAATAGCAAAATTCACATCTGAAGTTGTTATTTTTTTTTCATTATTTGTTAAGGCAGTAATCGGTATATAAATCCAATTTTTATTCTGAATTCCAATCAGAGCCAAACACGTATGTGCCTGCAGCTTAGCCTAATACTCTTACACTATAAAGACTCCTGGGTTAAAAAACAACCCAACTTTAACCCAACCGCTGGGTCACTATTGGACAGACCACATGCTGGGTGGGTTTGACTTACATGCTGGGTTTTACCATTTAACCCAGGATTCTGGGTTGTTCATTTGACCCAACCAGTGAGCAAAATAGTCACTCTGTTGTGTCAAGTGTTACTAAATGCTCGGTTATTTAATTTGACTCAACCAGTGGGTAAAATGAACACTCAAGCTAGGTTGACACATTCCATTTTATGTAGTAGATAAAACCATTTCGTTTTCAAAAAAAATCCAAATAGTCCTCAACTTCACATAATGTAAATAGATTGTCACAGAATAAGAAAATGCACATGACCCAGTTTTGACAAAAATGTCAGACAGAACCATATAATCCCAAGGTGATAATTTGTTAAATATAAAGTAAATGTAACATGGAAACTCTATTTAACACAATAAAACCAAGCAGCCACTGTAATTCGTATTTGATTTGCATTTAATACAATGTTCAAACACTTTTTATCTTAAAGTTCTCTATATAAATCTTATAATGCCCACATGACATTAAACATTCCCGATCTTAATATGTTAACTATTTATTTTAACTAGAGTATTAGAGAGGGGAAAAATGAGGAATCTGACGAACTTGAAGCAACATGAAGGTGAATGAAAAATATTGGGTGAGGGCACACAATAATCTGGCACAGATTATTATAATAATAATAATAAACAAAGAGAAATCAGCACTGGATGAGAAACCAGTGTGCAGACGAGGCGGCCCAGGCGTGGAAGGAGACAAGACAGTGTGTGAAAACGTGACCACAAGGTGATGCGTGAGCATGACAGCTTGGAAAAGGAAATGTCAAAGGATAAAAGCGGTATTTGAACGTTGTGTGTGAGCTGAGAGCGTGACATACAGGTCCCCTTGTCTCGTCCCCAAGGCACGAAACATGGAACAATGCTCCAGTCATCTCCATATGTTGCAGATATTCCACCATGTTGCTCCCCACCTGTGGATTGAAATATACAGTAACTGACATTTAAGTCAAGCATTTTTGTGAAAAGCAGGATACAGCGCTCCTTTCGAATTCTTTCAAATACCCCTTTCAAATTCTCAATAAACACTTGATGAATGTGATATTTAAGTGATGCATTTTTCACAGAAAAAAAAAAAAAAAAATATATATATATATATATATATATATATATATTTTTTTTTTTATATATATAACCCCACACCCCCATGTCACAGCATTTAATTTGAACAATAAAATATGCTTGCTCCTTCCACAACTTATTAAAGAACTAAGTAAAAATTCTCATTAACTTACCATAAAATACTGAGTGCTCTGTATGTGATCCAGTCAGAAGCTAAGCAATGTGCAAAGTTATATTGGTCAAAAAACAAAAAACTTATAGCATATGATCTATGGCATGATTATCTCAAAATCTGCTTCATATTGTAGGGATTCCATAATTTCCAGCATGTCAATCTGTGTGTTGGATGTGAAGCTTCTCTTGCTTTAGCTCCTTTTATTTCAGCTCAGCACCATATTAATTTCCTGTCTTTCTTCTTGCATTTACCTTGTTTGAGCTTCATGTCTTGTTTGTTGAGGATGAAGTCACCTAAGCACAGTTTACAGGGGAGCAGATGGCACAAGGCCAGGATTTCTAACAATATTCCTATTAATTAATTTTTTTGAAGTCACTCTGTTGTTGTGAAATTGTCAATGCATGACATGTACTGTATGTCTCTGTGACAATTTACCATTAGGTGGGGATAATGCATGGAGTAAGTGTTACAGGCTGACTGCAGTGTGTCTGGGGCTGCTGTGTGTTCTCCTGCTGACTGCTGTCACAGTGCTGTGGATCAAATACAACATCTTAAATGTAGAGAGAGACCAGTTACAGACCAGTTACAACACCCTGACTATAGAGAGAGACCAGTTACAGACCAGTTACAACACCCTGACTATAGAGAGAGACCAGCTACAGACCAGTTACAACACCCTGACTATAGGGAGAGACCAGTTACAGACCAGTTACAACACCCTGACTATAGAGAGAGACCAGCTACAGACCAGTTACAACACCCTGACTATAGAGAGAGACCAGCTACAGACCAGTTACAACACCCTGACTATAGAGAGAGACCAGCTACAGACCAGTTACAACACCCTGACTATAGAGAGAGACCAGTTACAGACCTGTTACAACAACCTGACTATAGAGAAAGAATGGCTACAGAGTGATAAAGAGAAATTTCAGAAGTTTTCTAAACTAGGTAAGTATTTAATACTGAATAACTGCCAAAATAATCTCAAAATAATCAGTGTCAAGCACTTTGATGATTTAAGTATGCAATAGTTTCCTTAAAAATATTAACCATAAAAGATGATAATAGCTTTTCGCCAGCTGTGATAAGTGGTGCACCAGTGGTTGACCGCCGCCTCATGTGATAATAAATTTAAATTTACGAGCCCTTGTGCAGGACATCAGAGGGCGTCAGTGTAATGTGAGCATGCGAGAGTGATTATTCAGAATTATTGAGTGATCTTCGGGCAGACCTTCCTGTTTAGAGATATTGTGGGTCTATTTATTGAACTTAGAGAGAACACAAATATTGATGAAAGCAAAGCTCGAAGCTCCATCATCTCTGAAGACCGTGTTATTCTAAAGTAACTAAAATAACAAGAGAGGAGATGTGGCCATATTTTATTTATTCATTTGGGTGAATATTTCAAATGTCAATTGTACCCAATGCAATAAACATTCACATGCATCTATTGTTTTACTTTAACATTGCAACAATAAAATATACAGAATCTAAGGCATGCAGGGAAAGGTGTACGGTTTTCTCCTCTTTTTGTCTTTTCACTTTTGTTTTCTTTTTAGTTCTCCTTTTTATCTACTCATCTCTTTTGCTTTTCCTATACCACCTTATTTCCCTCTTCTTCATCTTTTTTTTGGACGTCTACATGGACTTGTTGTTCTTTGGCTTTGTCTTAGTTCTGGCCAGTTTCAAGGGGCCGTAGTAAACACATGGCCAGGTGTCGCGTGTATCTCCTGATTGATTCCATGGCAGCATCGGCTACCAACTACACGTGAGAGTGACCACAGATTTCCCTGCGGATCTTCCGCATTCCAGCAAAGCACTCTCTGCACACTTTAACTTGAAAAAATCTGTATTAGTTTGTCTACTTGTCTTTAATGAAATTGTACAATATTTATACCGTCTTCCTCTTATACTCTTCCATTGTAAAACTGAGACGTGCTTAAATGTAATGATTTGTTCTGACCAACCAATAAGACTACAAGATCACATCTAATCCTCAGAGGTTGAACTATAGAGCGCGCGAAGCAGTCCCCGGTTCTCATGCATTTAGAGATGCGCACGGCGCGCTGACCGAAACGACAGCTCAAACACCGAGACAGAGACACTAACGGTTTGTGTATGTCATTATTGAGAAACTCAGACAGGATGGGGTACTATAATGCTCTTGTAGACTTTCTCATTGATAATACATATCCGTGACATATCAGAATTAAATCATGATGATATTTCAAAGTTCAGCCAAGAAAACTAGCCCAGTTGGAAGAATCTAGAAAAGGGGGCGTGTCGTGGAGGAGGAACACAGCCGTATCTGAGCGATGGCCCGGTCACATCATTCAGTTATGAGGTGAGTGGGACCTTAAGTAACTTTTATTTTACAACATGATATATATCATGTTGTAAAGTTGTAAAAAAAAAAAAATATATATATATATATATATATATATATATGAAGTTATTTAACTAGTTATTGTATTCTGTCGCTATGCGGTGTTAATGGCATTGTCCTAAATGTGTGCGTGTTTTCTAATGTTAACCGCTATACCGTTAGCATGCTAATTAGGTTTACCTGAGGTAGCCCACTGCTAGCATTGGATTCAGTTGTAAATGTATCGCTCAGTTTAACTATAGACCATATAAGTGCAAGTTGATTTTTTAATGTGTAAATCTACATAATGTGAGAGGAGTTAATTAAGAAACGAATAAAGTGATTTGACTGTAAACGCCCTGTGTTTGTTTCGTAGTCATCCGTCAGCCCTTACACGAGAGAGAAGATCGAGAGGAGGACTGTGTTCCTCTCCAGTGTTCCTCTTATCACCTCAGAGCAGAGGAGAAGGACAAGAGGTCAGCATTAGACCCTGGGAGACTTCACTCCTGGTAGGAAACATAGTTTTTCTCATCCCTTTATTTTCCTTTACTAAAAACTAATTTTAAGTTTGTGATGTTTTTAATCATTAAGATTTGGCTGGTGCGTAATAAGATTTTTTAAAGATTTCTTTCTCAGAACACATTTATATTTAGTCAAGTCTTAAACCTGTTTGTCTTCATGTGTCAGAAAGACGTCAAGAGGTGAACAAAGGTGTGGTTGGATTTTACCTGATAAAATATTGCAGGATTATCTAAAATCTCACACAGTCTACCAATGGTCCACTTTCTTTTTATGAATCCAGTGGTGCTTATTTAGACAACAAAACACTTCTCTGAGTTTTCTTCTTGATAAGCATTTGCTTTATTTGTTGTCTTTTGTTAATAGAATCCGCAAAGCCTCGAACTCCGCACATGGCACTAAGGAGACCCTCCCAGCCCAACAAACAGCAGCTTTTAGAGGTGAGTAAACGGAGTTAATATTTTAATAATATTTGGTCATTCCACATATAATCAACCAGAGTGATTATAAGTCTGAATCTCTAAACCAATGCCAGAGTCATCACATTCACATTACATTCTGAAATCTTAATTAATTAACAGGGTCGCTATCGAAAACAGCAAACTCAAGCCATTGTTTAGCAACAGTTTAGGACATAATGACAGAAATAGACAGTTTCTCAGTAAAACATGTAATGTTAACGATATATGGAATGATTTCATTTTTATTATTCAAATGTGTTTTTTACACACCTCCTAATGAATATTTGTCTTGCTGTTTGCTTTTCAAGAATGCCTTTAAAGTGAAGGAAGGGAAGGTGAAAGTGTTTATTCAAACAAAGTTGAAGAATGA
>JAAGKR010015091.1:0-10394 GCA_011419295.1 Clarias macrocephalus
TGCGCGGGAGTGTGTGTGCGTGCGCGGGAGTGTGTGTGCGTGCGCGGGAGTGTGTGTGCGTGCGCGGGAGTGTGTGTGCGTGCGCGGGAGTGTGTGTGCGTGCGCGGGAGTGTGTGTGCGTGCGCGGGAGTGTGTGTGCGTGCGCGGGAGTGTGTGTGCGTGCGCGGGAGTGTGTGTGCGTGCGCGGGAGTGTGTGTGCGTGCGCGGGAGTGTGTGTGCGTGCGCGGGAGTGTGTGTGCGTGCGGGAGTGTGTGTGTGCGGGAGTGTGTGTGTGTGTGTGTGCGAGTGTGCGTGCGAGCGCGCGAGTGCGTGACGATGATGATCTCGCGTGTGCGAGAGAGTGTGTGCGTGCGTGTGCGGGAGAGTGTGCGCGAGAGAGTGTGTGTGCGTGTGCGAGAGTGTGTGCGCTACCTCTGTGTAAGTGCTCTTATGTAATAAACCCTTTATTGTGGTGTATAATTGTGTGTGTGACGTTGCGTGGCCCAGGCCCAGGCAGCAGGCACTCCTCAGAGCTCTCCCAGCCACGCCGCCTCTCGTCCAATCCCCATGCCCGTCCGCTCCACAGGCTCCACCCCTACACACACAGGCCACGCCCCCTCCCAGGTGCCTCAGGACTCTCTTGCCGGAGTGGGCGGAGACGTGCGCGAGGCTTTCGCTCATGGTGAGAGGAACAGAAACATGCAGACGTGCTGTCTCTCTCGCTGTCTCACACTCTTTTTCTAAATGTCTCACTTGCTCTGTCTCACCTGCTGTCTCACTGTCTTGCTCTCACTCTGTCTGTCCTTGTATCTCTCCTTTTCTTCTTTACTGCATCTCTCTGTGGCTCTTCATTTGCTGTGTAACTTTCTCCTTCTCACTGTCTCTCTCCTACTGTGTCTCTCAGTTTCTTACTTGCACTCTCTCACACACCCTGTCTGTGTCCATCTGTCACTGTCTCTCTCACTCTTTCTCCCACTGACTGACTCTCTCTCTCTGTCTCTGTCTGTCTGGGTGTCAGGAGCACGCAGGAACCTGAGGAACGACCTTCTGGTGGCAGCCGACTCAATCACCAACACCATGTCCTCCTTAGTCAAGGAGCTGCACACTGGTAGGAAAACACACACACGCATAACTTTTAACACACACGCTGAGGGGTTTTAATCCCAAAACATCTCACTCCTGCATTGTGTGTGTGTAGAGGAAGACATAGTGGAGGAAGATGAGAGACTGCGGAACGGGAGAGACCGAGGTACACACCTTCACGTTGTACATACACGCGCATCTCCACACCTCTCCATGTTCACGTGTCCTACACTCCAGGGCCCGTATTCACAAAGCTTCTTAGAATTCTCTGAGAGAGCTCCTATCTTAGCTTAAAAAGTCCTAGCTGGGAGTCCTAGACTAAAAGTGATTTAGGAACCTTTTTAGAGCAACTCTGAGTAAGGAAAGTAGAAAAACCTTTACCTTAGTGAGGGGGTGTGGTCGACCCTGTTGCTAGGGATGATGCAGCAATTCAAGGACTGTGATTGGTTAATAAAAAATAACCTTTGACCTCTGTAAAGGTCTTGAAATGTGCTCTTTGTGAAAACAGAATACATGATAATAGAACAGACATTGAAATCATAATTTCTGTATATGAAGAAATTGTATAATCACGACTACAGGCTACTTTATGCAAATTTATTTACTAAACTGACTTTATTACTTGTGATCTATTTTAGATTGATGGGAGCAAAATGTCTCAGCTTTTACAATTTACATGATGGCAGGACAGTTTATTTAAGTTGCACTTTTGGATGGTATGTAGCCAACAATCCAAGAGAGATGGAAGGAAGTAAAACAAGAAGAAAATCAAATTGGACAGAAGATCAGTGTTTACTTTTAGCTTTACGTCCAGTGTTTGGAGAATATTTCTTCTTTCCGCCATTTTGTCCTCTGCTATAGAAACTCTTAAGCCTCTTAAAAGTCCTCCTCTCTACTCTTAACCAATTTTACCTCGGCTGTTTTTAGGGCCGAGATGTTTTGTGAATCATTTTTTATCTTTACTAAGATTTAATCCTAAGTTTAAGGGGAAATTCTAAGAAAATGCCCTAATTCTAAGATTTTTCTTAGAATTTCATCACTAGGAGCAACTTTTAGGCTTAAGAAGCTTTGTGAATACGGGGCCTGATGTTACACGCCCCTCTCATCTGCAGAGCTCCGGCACAGTTGGAGGAAACTAGTCAGGGAAAATTATTTATATATTTCACTCCATCTCTCCTTCTGTTTCTCACTCCATCTCTCCTTTTCTCACTCCGTCTCTCTATCATTCCATTTCTCCGTCTCCGTCTATTCGATTTCATTCATTTCACTTCATCTCTTAAATGTAATAGCCGCAGTTCTCTCTCTGTGCTCCAGGGGGCTGTGTTTTAAAATGAATTGTGCGGTTAGTCTGTGTCTGTGTTGTACTTTTTTTTTGTGTGTGTGTGTGTGTGTGTGTAGAATAAAGAAATCATGTTCATACAAGCCACGTTCGAGTCAAAACAGGACTTTAGGCCACCAGTTTGAAGTGACTCAATTCAGATAAAAAAAAAAACAATTTTAATCCGATTTTTTTCGTGCTGTGTGAACGCACAAATCTAATGTTTTTCAAATCGGATCTGATTCGGTTTCATATACAGTCCTAGATAGGCTACATCTCCAATATGCGGTCATGTGACTTGAATGAGATCGGAATTCATTAGACTGGACAAATACAGGCGACTGAGTGTTTGCCGTCCTCCAGGGCAAATCCACAACCCTGATACAGTGAGCAAAGACGTATCGATGCACACGATATTAAAACTCTTAACGTTGTTGAGCCGAAAGTTTTTCAAAGAAAAACTGCCGGGCAGAACTTTGACTAAATCCATCTCAGATGTTTAATATCAAGCGAACGTTCTGCTCCTTAACCTCCCCGGTTATTGATTCGTTCCTAATTAAGTGTCCTGCTGCTTGCAGACTATAGTGTAGTTAAACCTGCACTGTGATGTTTACAGCCTATAGCTAGTGTGTGTGTGTGTGTGTGTGTGTGTGTGTGTGTGTGTGTGTGTGTTGGAGAGCTCATTATTCTTTAATTACTGGTTCGTATCACTGAGGGAGCTGTTCACGAGCACACGGAGGTTGTGTAGGATGTCGAGTGATCTGTTTTTCCTTTCTCCCTCCTTACTTCCTGTCAGCCCTGACTGTGAACCGGCCTCATTATATTACATTATATTAGACTGTATAGGACAAGGTCTGTCTCGTTAATCTGTTTAGAGTTTAAACACAGCATCGTGCTATAAATCGTATCTTTCATTTCGGCCAGGAGCCAGTCAGAATGATGGCAGTACGGTGGCGCACTGTCCTGAGGTCCTGAGTTCGATTCCCGTCTCGTGTCTGTGTGCATGTTCTCCCTGTGCTCGGTGGGTTTCCTCAGGGTACTTTGGTTTCCACCCACTGTCCCAAAAAATGCAGATTAGGCTAATTGGCGTTCCCAAATTGCCCGTAGATGGTCCTCTGGAGAAGGAAATGGCAACCCCCCTCCAGTATCCCTGCCAAGAAAACCCCGCGTATAGCATCTAGGAAGCCTTGGCGTACTGTGGTTCATGAGGTCTCGAAGAATCGGACGCGATTAAACAAAAGCAATCGGAGCGACATCTCTTGCGTTCCTGTGGAAGCATGGCTGGACCTGCGTTATCCGATTTGCAACAGTCGAACAACGCGGTGTGCTCACCTAACCACCATTCCTGCACGGAGTCAAGTATCAAGTTGAATCGCGTCTTCGCGCCCGAGTCCACTTCCTGCATTGAGTCAATTCCGAGTCGTATCACATCCTCGTTTGAGTTTACGTCCGGTACTGAGTCCATTTCGAGTTGAATCACGTCGCTCAAGTTTGCTTTCTGGAGTGAGTCGATTCTTAGCCGACTCGCTGCCTCACTCTTGTTCAGTTCCTGTAGAGTCAATTTCAAGTTGAATCACTTCCTCACTCAAGTTTGCTTCCTCCAGTGAATTGATTCAAAGTTTAGTCTTTTACTCGCTGTAGTTCACAAGAGTTGATTCTGAGTTGAATCTTCTCCTCACTCAAATTCACTCAATTGAATCGCTTCCTTACTCCAATTCATTTTCTGCATCAAGTTGATTCAAAGTCAGAAGTTGTTATCGCACTGTCCGCTCAGAGACGAGTCGCTTCCCTGGTCAAGTTCTCTACCTGCAGTCGATTCGGTTTTTGAGTCACTTCCTCATTGCAATGAGTCTATCTTAGAGTCCAGGCTCTTTTCCACTTCATGCAGTGAATCGATTCAGAGCCGAGTCGCTTCCTCAGTCGAGTTCTCTTCCTGCATTGGGTCGATTCAGAGTCAAACATTTATCTCGTTCTAGTTCACTTCATGTCGAGTTCTCTGTTGGTTCTCAACATAATTTTGCTTTGAAGTCAGGTTTTGATCATGTTTAGGTATTATTTAGTAAAAACAAAACAAGCAAACAAAAAAAAAGAGAGTTGCTACTTTCATTTCCAGCTCATGCTTTGATGTGAGTAATGATCAGCTAGGGGGCGTGGCCTAAAGTTTGACAGATGATTTCTTGATACCATTCCGCTGTCGTTTCAGGTACGGCGGTTGGCCAGGTGAGAGCGGTCGCTCATCAGACTCCGCCCAGAGACGCGAAGCGCTCCGTTCACACACCGCTCTCACGATGATGATGATGATGATGATGAGGCACGTGACGATGATGATCTGGAGCTTCAAGAGCCACTGTTTATAATCTTTGAATGGAAGATCATGCTGTTTTATTTGTTTTCTGATTAGGTTTGATTTGTTTTTTGTTTTCGTTAATAAGCTGAGTTTGATTTCGCATGATTGATTTTAGTTAGAGGTAAAAAAAATAATAAATTATAATAATAAACTACTGATATCAGGCATCCCGTCTTGGACTGCGGACGTTAGAAGGGACGAGGAGACGCTTGTGAGTGAGGGTTCTGAGGAAGTCCTGAAAGAGGGGTGAGGTGGGGAAGTTGACGAAGGTCGGAGAGGAAGTGCCGAGGGAATCGCGCAGGTCAGACGCGTCAGGGGGGTGAAGCGAGATGTGCTTAGCGTGTGCTGTGTTTAAGGAACCGCACGACTGAACCGCGATAATTTATTTTCTTTCTCTTTTTTTTGCGACGTGTTTGCGGTTTTATTTATTTGCATCGGCTTTTAAGCTCTCGGAGGTGTACGATGTCTTCATGGTCGGAAATCTTTGGGCTCCTGACAAATAAGCGAAACCTGGTTTCAGACTAAATCTTTGTTTTTAATATATATATATATATATATATTATGAGTTCTGTTTTAGATCGACCCGTTTCTTTGGGCAGCGAGTTAACAGGAAATCAGCGCCGCGTTTCGTCTTTGTCTTTACTTGAAAGCGTATTTTGATCTAGTGGCAGCTACGTTCTGGTGCTGAACACAAGACTACTCTTAGTGAGCTTTCACACCTATTAGTCCATCCGCAGAATCGGAATCGGAGCCAAATGAATCGTTTCCATTTGTTTGGTTGAACATGACGACGTCCGAGTGTAGTGTAGGGCTGAAGGCGTCCCTGTAAAAACATTCGTCCTGTGAATTCGTAAGTGAATAAAAGCTAAACTTTTTTATTTTTATTAACCAAGTAGTGAAGCATGGAGAACATGGAGCTGGTGCTAATAAATGGTCTATTTCTATAAATAACTAGATAAAAATTTGTCAGTGTTTTATTATTTTTGTAGTTATTCTTTGGTCCACATGGCATTTCCGCAGAGCTCCAGACCTCTGGTGGAAGCACGTGATCACGGCACCTCCTGCAGTCGAATCGCTTTCTCATTAGGGTTCACTTGGTGCCGCGACTCGATTAAGATTCAAAAGGCTTTCTGACTACGGCTGCGCGTTTTGCAGTGAGTCGATTCATAGCCGAATCGTTTTTCTCACCAGAGTTCACTTCAGGCGAGTCGATTCAGAGTCAGAACAGTTTCTCACCAGCGTTGACTTCATGCAGTGAGTCGATTCCAAAGCATTCGCGCCGGAGGCCAGTTCCTCAAGAGAGACGATTCAGAGTCGAATTGCTTTCTCTCGATGTTCACTTCCAGCGGTGAGTCGATTCCGAGTCGAATCATTTTCTTGCTAGAGTCAAACTGGTTTATATAAAGTCAGAATGGTTTCTCACCAGAGTTAACTTCTCGCAGCGAGTCGATTCTGAGTCAGAACACTTTCACATTGGAGAAGTAAATCCAGAGTAGAATTGTTTCCTTCTTAAAGTCACTTCTGGCAGCGAGTCGATTCCGAAGCCAAACGCTTTCTTGCGATGATCAAACTGGTTCGTCCAGAGTCCGAAGGGTTTCTTAACTGGAGTCAAATCACTTTCACACTTGAAATCACTTACTTGAGACTCGCCTAGGTGAGTCGATTCAGAGTTGAAACCATTTTCTCACTAGAGTTCCTTCATACAGTCAGATACTTTTCTCTCCAGCGTTCACGTGATGCAGTGAGTCTACTGTGAGTGGAATCACTTTCTTACTAGAGTTCACATCCTACAGCGAGTCGATTCGGAGTCGAAGCTTTTTATCACTTGAACTCATTTCTTAGAAGGAGTCGAGTCAGTGTTTAATCACTTCATGTCATGAGTCGATTCGAATTGTTTTCTCAGACGTGGCGTGAAATGGAGAACACGCACCAAAGGTTCTGTTCAAACGGACCACGCGAGAGCGCTCTTAGCTAGCTAGAGAAACCGTAGCCTTATGATTGACATCATTTTAGCGACAGCATTTGTGAAGAAACTTTATCAATACTGGTTCGAAAATATCAGTAAAATTTTGAGCGCGCTGCTGTCTTCGTCTGTGTTGGAGACAAGGGCTCGGTCCGCCTTGGGTTTGGACGCAGTGTTTGGAAAACAAGTCCTTTGATGATATCTGATCTCGAGTTTGTGTAAATACTGAAGTTAGAGATGATTTAGTTTTATAGAACGTATTTTAGGTACAGACAAGAAGGACAAGGACTGAATATACGTATGTGTCTTTAAGAGGACCCGTACCCATGATGCCTCTGTGTGTAGTGTTTATTTAAGCACCGTTACGCACACACACACACACACACACACCTGACCTGCTGTGTTGTGTATTTTTTTTTTTATATACGCGTGCGTGTGTGCGCGTGTGTGTGTGTGAGTGAGTACATAATGCTGGATTGTCATTATAATGAAGCTGCCTTTTTACCCCAGTCCCAAGTGGGATTGTGGGAAATGTATTTTTAGCTTTTACCGTGTGTATGAAGGTGAAAAAAAAAAATCACACAAATTCTGCCAAAATGTCTTGCAATGTTTCCCGTGTGTGTGTCCACAGTTTTATATAAACAAGCAAACAAACAAAACAGCTGTGCCTTTTTTTTCTTCACAGTATAATTGTGCAGTTTCTCTCTCACACAGTTTTCTTGTATCACTATACTTATGAGGACCTTACATTGACAAAACTATGCTATGCGACATCTAAACCTAATCACAGCCTTAACTGTCCACAAAGTTACACTTGTCAGGTAAACCTGGCATTATGGGGACAATTGGTCCCCACTAAGATAATTGCAAAAAAAATTATTCCGGCTAGCATGGTGTGCTTTAAACAAAACAACAAAAATATTTAAGGCCTCAAATTTCACAGTTTTTATTTCTAATATAATTTGCATTTTTTGCATTTGTGTTTTTTTTTTTGTTTGTTTGTTTGTTTTTGTTTTTTTGTGCAGATAATTTTTATGTTGGAATTTAAAATCCAATATTTGGTTTTGGGGGGAAAATCAGAAAAGTGCCTCAGAGCGTTCACTGCCGAGCGATGAGGAGGGTTTATAGAAATCCTGATGATTTTATAAAATGTCACCACTTGTATGAACAGCTGTTGAATTCTTTTTCACCCCACATTATTCATGTACTTTTGTTCACGATACATAAATACATAAATAAAGCCGTAGACAAAGTAAGAGACCCTTTTTTTTTAAATCTAATCTCAGACCCAGACTCTGTATTTAATTTCTCCAGAGCCCTGGAGCTTTTTATCATTTATTTCTCACATGTTCACCCTTTTTTATTAAATCCTGTCCAGAGTTTTGTAAAACCACTCACCAATTTGTGCGCAGTTTCTAATAAAATGAGCAAATGAGATAGAAGAACAGGTATGGTTGGTTTTTTCTAATTTGTTCTCTGAGAAATTAATTTATTTGCTCAATTTACTAAATTGTGTAAAAAGAAACAAACACAAATATTTTACTAAATCGTGAGCATGATTTTGGGTGTTTATACAGTTGCGAACAAAAAATTTTTTTAGGTGTTTTCTATCATTTCCACCTCGCGTTATGACTTGTAAAAGAAAAAAATCTAAATCTTTTTTTATTTTTTTAGTTTTCACAGCAAGTGCTTTCTGTTTTTAAAGTCAAATAAATGGGGGTTCTTATTCACTGTTTGTGTGTAAGTGTGTGTGTCAGGTTTGGAGGCTCATGGTGCCGGTAACCATGGTCTCATCATTTCCCCTCCTCTCCTACCCGCCATAAAGAATGTCTATCATATCAAATGAATTAAAGTTGTTTCCGATTATTATTTTTTTTCAAACATATCAGAAATAAATGGTACTTTTGAAAAGGAACCGTGTTCAGCGTTGAAATTATTTGTGATGTGTTTCTCCACAGTACTGGCTAATGCCTGATATGAAAGTAAGACACTTAGGACGCTGAGGACACTTTTCCCACAAATATTTCTTTTCCTTATTTGGACCACGTCTGAAAGGTTCATGAATTAGCAGTCGTTACAGTGTTTCACATTCAAAAGGCTTTCGTTTGTGTTGCTGGTTATCTGGTATCTATGTACCGACGTTATCGTGGAAAAGTGTGAATTATTCCCTCGCTCACCTGCAGCTAAACAAATAGTCATGATACCCTATGAACAGAAACCCCCAAAAAGTTTAACTGATTATGATGATCATATGAATGATATAAAAACATTCTGACATACTGTTTTATCAGTATCATTAAACATATGTACAGTATAGATGCTATATAAAGCGAACTTGTACATAATTTCATGTTGAGGCTTTGTAGATTTTTTGAGGTTTCTTAAATTTTTTCACTTTTTTAGCATAAATTTTTTACTATTGTTAATACGAACCAAATTTCAGTATTTTTGTAGATTTTTGTGAAATCTTTTTTACAAAAAGGTTTATTATAACTTTTTAATTTCTTAATAAAGTTCATTCTAAATTACTGTTAAACACACAAAAATTCAGCTTTCTTCGAATATTTTATTCCACAGAATGAAAAATTTGTGATAAATAGTGATGTATAATCATGTATAATCAAGAGCCAAAAACGGCTTTAAATTCCGAACAGCACGCAATTATAAATAAGGTAAGTGCTGTGTAACGTAAAGGAGATTATTAGTTCGTGCTGTGTTTCCTGTTCAAATTAAAGCAGCGGGGTGTAATGTCTGTCTGTTATGGATGAAAGAGGCGGGGCTTAATTATACGGCCAGAAAAATCGAATGCCTTTCTTGTATTTACAGGAGCCGCAAAGCAATCAAGCTTGTTGATCTTGTGGAGACCAAAATGTGGAAGAAAACAAGAAATTGATTCATTGATCACTTACTAGACTTTGTCTTTAATTAAAATAACATTAATAATTAATAAACACCCGCTACCGCAATATTCAACCTCTCCATGTTTGAAGGAAAAATTATTCCGTTCATGGTATAAAACACCAATTCCAAAAGATGGTTTGACAAAATAGCCAATACTTTCAGAATATTGTGAGTAAACAATATCATTAAGAAATTCAAAGAAACCCATTAAATTTTGATGTGTAAAGCGCAGGGCCCGAAAACTCTTACAGGGGTTCCTTGTCAAAGACTTGTCTGGGCCCCAGAAACATGTTTTGTGGTCAACATTTCAAATAGTTTTTAAAAACAACAGCCGAGAACCATTTTCTCTGGGTCAAACAGGAAAAGGGCCATCCAAGCTGTTACTGTGTCAGTCAGTTCCAAAAGCCAGCATCAGTCACGGTATGGGGGTGTGCCAGGGCCCGTGGCATGGGGAAACTGCATATCAGTGAGGGCACCATTAATGCAGAAAAATGTGTTCATTTTGGAGCAACATCTTTTCCAGAGACATCCCTGTACTGTATTATTTTCTAGCAGGACGACGCCACATAGCATTCCGCCCGGATTACCCACGCGTGGCTGCTAAACTCAGAGTACGGGTGCAGGACTGACCTGCTCCAACTGAGGATGTGTGGTTCATTATGAAGCGCAAAATACAGTGCCATGCAAAAGTATTCATACACCTTGAACTTTTCCACATTTTGTCACGTTACAACCACAAAGGTAAATGTGTTTTATTAGGGTTTTATGTGATAAACCAACACAAAGGGAACAGATTTTTTTCA
>JAAGKR010015093.1:2500-10390 GCA_011419295.1 Clarias macrocephalus
GATATCACCCCCGATGAGTTTGTGGAGTTGATGTCTAAGTGTGGAATAATAATGCGAGACCCGATGACAGAGGAGTATAAAATAAAATTATATAAAGACGGTGAGGGGAATCAAAAAGGAGACGGACTCTGCTGTTACCTGAAGGTAAGTGACTGAAACACACACACACACACACACACACACACACAGGTGAGTACAGGGTCAGTGTATATTACACACGCGTGTGTGTGTGTGTGTGTGTGTGTGTGTGTGTGTGTGTGTGTAGAGAGAGTCCGTGGCGCTGGCCGAGCGTTTGCTGGACGAGTACGAGTTGCGCGGTTACCGGCTGCATGTGGAAGCCGCGCGCTTTGAGCTGAAAGGCCAATACGACGCCAGCAAGAAGAGAAAGAAGAACAAGGAGTATCGCAAAAGACTGCAGCAGCAGCAAAAGTACCGTTTTATTCACTGATGTTGATGATTTCACTCCCGCACCTCGGGGGGGGCGCTCTCGGCTCACATTCCGTCTAATCTGTGTGTGTGTGCGCAGGCAGCTGGACTGGAGACCTGAGAAGCAAGGAGACGCGCGCAGGAGAAATGAGCGGGTGGTGATCATCCAGAACATGTTCCACCCGTCTGACTTTGAGGTAGAACTCGGCACACATGGCTACACACACACTCACACACACTCACACACACCGGGCCACAGCCCGTCTGTAATGAATCAGATGAGTCACATGATCCAGAGTGACCCACTTAAACAGTAATGAAGGTCAGGAACACGATGAGTGTAGCAGCCCTCGGCCTCCAGGGGGCACTGTGGGACGGCGGTGTGTCTGTGTGAGCGGGATGCGTGGTGATGTTGTGACACGTCCTTCCTCAGGAGGATCCGCTGGTGTTAAACGAGTATCGAGACGACCTGCGATCAGAGTGTCAGAAGTTCGGGGAGGTGAAGAAGGTCATCATATTTGATGTGAGTGTCGTTACTGCTGCACCTGCTGAGTGTTGTTTATCATAAAGCACCTTATTTATAGGAGGTGTGTGTGTGTGTGTGTGTGTGTGTGTGTGTGTATCAGAGACACCCTGACGGCGTGGCCTCTGTGGCGTTTAAGAACCAGGAGGAGGCAGACATGTGTGTGTCTACGCTGAACGCACGGTGGTTTGGAGGGAGACAGCTTGCAGCTAAACTGTGGGACGGAGTCACTGACTACCAGGTAACTAACGCACACACACACACACAAAGGTAAAATTGTAAAATCTGAGGAACTTGCCAGTAAGTCACATCCTCTTGGTATATTAAGACTGTTTTCACTAATGTTGTCTGTCTGTCTGTCTGTCTGTCTGTCTGTCTGTCTGTCTCAGGTAGAGGAGACGGTGAGGGAGCGGGAGGAGAGGTTAAAAGGTTGGTCAGCTTTTTTGGGAGATGAAAAAACAAGGCAGACAGAAAAAGAAGAAGGTGCGACAGACGTGCGTCAGCTGGGAAAAGAGAAGGAGACACAAGAAGAGACGGAGGAAAGGAAGGAGGAGGAGGAGGAGGCGACTGTGGAGTCCACTGACAGCAGCCTGGCCGGCAGCGAGGACGAGTCTTAAGTTTGTGTGTGTGTGTGTGTGTGTGTGAGATGTACAGTGTAATTTGCTGATGGGTGTTAGTTAGTATTTTCACCTCATGTGTAAACAGTCTGTTTTATAATGGAATAAAGTCAGTGTGTGTTTCCTTTCAGAGTTTGCCTTTTTCTATTAAATCTTATCTGTTTGTGTTTCTCATCTTCAGAGCTTTTCTCTAGTAAAATATACACAGAAAAAACTTTATGTTCTTTTGAAATTTTATGTAATTTACTATCGGATAGAGCGAGAGAAATAAAAATAGATGGATAGATCATTTTCAGTTCTTCGAAAAGATCACATCTAATTAAATCTCTTTAATAATAAAAAGCCTCTCACACACACACACACACACACCACACAACACACACACACACAGGCGTTTTCCCCAAACTGCAGCAGGTCTACATTAGTGTTATTTTACATTCCCATTACAGTTTTTACAGACTGGAAACTGCAAGGATTTATACTGCTATTGACATGACCACGCCCACACTACACCCGGCCCACATGTTGTTACACCCCACACTGCCACACCCATTCTATATCCAGCCCACACCCCGCTACACGTACACTACACACTTCCACGCCCATAACCACACCCTCCTAAGACACTACTTCACCCACACTACCACGCCCACTGTACACCACACCCCCACACCAGCCATGACTTTGCTTTGATGTACCCCAGAGCACATGGAGCTGGGGGACTCTACAGCCTAAAAGAGAACAGGCGGAGCTCAAGCTCCGCCCCCTGTGCAGGGCACTTATGGGGTCGTTTATTAGGAGTTGAGTTAATAATATTAAACTGATGATGTGTACCTGAGAATAAAACCTCCCTGATGGATGGTGTTGCTAATCCTGGAGTGCAGATGAAGGTGAATTAATAACGAGCTGATTTCATTAAAGAGGAACAGAAATAGAAAGATTCCCTGCAGGTGATATTTATTATTAAACAGCACATTATTTCAAACTCAGTCTGACTTCCTGCAGCTGTTTGACTGTAGAACGGGAGATCGACGGTTACTGGCTACTATAATGTGAAGAGAAGTCCGGGATCAAGCCAGGCTCAGTGTGGATCTTATACGCACGTGCTCAGTGTGTGCGTGTGTGTGTGCGTGTGTGTCTCAGTAGCTTAAACTGATGAGTTGAGCATGAAGCACCAGCAGGGGGCAGCACTGACTGACACTTACATTACAGCATGTGGCCGACGCCCTTATCCAGAACGACTTAGTGGTCTTGGGATTTGAACCTGAGACCTTCTGAACCGTAGCCCAATGCCTTAACCACGGAGCATGAACATGTGCACGGTGAGAGAAAGATCTCGTGTTTCCACGCAGGGCTTTAATTCGTCCTCTCGGGGGAGGGGTGTTTCATTTCAGCTCTAATGAAATGCGTTCGGTGATGATGAGTGTGCGGGAGGAAGGCACACACACGCACACACACACACACACACACGCACAGATAGTGAGAGGTTCTGTTCCCCATGTCTCAGTGTCCCTCCCTCGTGTCCTCTCAGCGAGTGTTTCCTCACCGCCGGCGCCTCTCGATTGTTCGTTAGAGATCTTAACGCTTCTCCCAGATTTCTGTAAACAGTGTCTGTGACGATATCTGTGAATAAACATGCAGTAAAAACAAGGACACTAGAAAAACATTAGCAGTGTAAAGTAATGAACCTCTGCCGTGCAATCCGAAACGCTTCCCTTGTGTGGACGGACAGGGCGTGTAGTATCGCCTCTCAGGCTCTGTTCACACCCCGCGGCTCGTCACTAAATAACTTTTGAGTTCAAATCCCTGCACCACCGACAAGCACAAAACCCATAACCACCTGCTCACTCGCGTCCCGACTCAGGTACAGCTTTGGATCAAAGCCAAAAATGTGTGTAATGACTTGTGTTTAAGGAAATGGATCTGTAAAGTGTGCTAATGAGGTGTGTGTGTGTGTGTGTGTGTGTGTGTGTGTGTGTGTGTGTGTGTGTGTGTTGGATTAGTTTATCTGTGTACTGAGTGATCAGTGTGAGTGTGTCTCGGCAGTGCTGAAGGTCAGCAGATGACCAGATGAAGATGAGCTGATTATTCACCCGGTCCAGTCAGTGTCAATGTAAAATAAGTCTACATTAAGCGTACAAGCGTGTGTGTGTGTGTGTGTGTGTGTGTGTGTGTGTGTGTGTGTGTGTGTGCGCTGATTGTCTGATGTTATCCCCCACTGTTTCTGCACTATTGATTAGCATCATCTCTGAACTAGAACTGTGTGTTCCAGTGATTGATCAACCTGAAGTGTGTGTGTGTGTGTGTGTGTGTGTGTGTGTGTGTGTGTGTATTCATTAACAGACTTAGCACATTGATGTTGATCCATTGACTGGTATTGATAAAGTAAAGCACTAACCTATATATATATATATATATAATTTTGTGTGTGTGTGTGTGTGTGTGTGTGTGTGTGTGTGTGTGTGTGTATGCGCTCTTTACACTCATGCTGTAGTGGAGGTGTGATGGCTCAGTATCACAGGATTAAAACAGGAGAAAAAGATGGACCTACTGTCACTATGGCAACTGAAAAGAAACTTCCGCTCCTGCATGAACAGAATAAAAGTCAGAATGATGAATAATTCAATTTTAATACACGTTCATGCAGTACCTTCTGAGAACTAATGCAAAAAAAGATAATATCTCTCTCTCTCTCTCTCTCTGCTCTCTGTGTGTCCTAACTTGGGGTCGTAAGTGTGTGGACAGTGTTGGGGTGTGTGTACTGAAGCGATCAGGATGTGACTTGTGCCGACTTTCAGCTTTAATTCAAGGCTTTAACTGTAGAATTACATGCGCTGTTTAGGAATTACAGACACGTTGTCTCCATGTTCACAGGCTCAGAAGTAGTTGGACAGCAGACTGACCAATTTGATGGCCATTGCGGCTTTTTCTTAGTTATTTCATGAGAGATTAAGGAATTAAAAGCGCTGGAGTTGACGCGGATTGTTGAATTGCCTTTCGGTAGCTGTAACCTGCAAAGGTTTCGCGTCCTATGAGGTCGTTCGAGACAAACCAGGACTTCTGACGAAATTCCTGATGAATGAAGGCATAAAAGCGATTGAAAAACTTCAACACATTATGGTGATGAAACTCTACAGTGAAACATCTGAACGGTGCAAATGTGTAAAGAGTGAAAGATGATCCGGCCGAGATGGCTCAGAGCCCAATGCAGACGTGTGACGCCTGATCCTTGGAAATTGGCATCACCGTCTTGCAGAAGAGACACATGTGAACTGTACACACACTCATTCACCAACACCACTTGCACATTACAGGAACTCGGGTGAGATTCGTCGCCACGTCCCCGTACAGTCCTGACCTCGCTCCAAGACACCTCCACATGTTTGGGCCGTTAAAGGAGTTCCTGAGACAGGAAGTCCGATCATGGCTCCACTGTACTGAGAAAACTTTCTGCCTTGATGGTATCCAGGCCTAACCTATTATTTATTATCATGTTAATTCGTCTGAATACTTTTGATCCTGTCAAACACTTTGTAAACACTTAATGCAACATTTGAGTTAAAGCCCTGAAACCAGGGTCTGCGAGTAGTGTGTGTGAGTGACACACTCCTGTAGAACGGGGATGAGGCGTGTCACTGTGTGATGTGATGACCTACTGTATCGTGACAATCTGAGATGATGAGATTGTTAGTTATGTTAATCCTGTACAGTAACTCTCTTTCCTTCTTTCTTTATTTCTGTTATTTTATTAGAACATGAGCCTGAATGTAAAATCAGATCTCGAACAGCAGATGGCCGCTGATTTGTCCCTCACGACTTCACACCTCCCTCTCAGTCCTGCTTCACACACACACACACAGTTCTGGTCTCGGTTCTGTCGTTCTCTCAGATACACTGTCGGGTTTAACACCCAGTTTAATCACTAGTTGTGTTTTTGTGACATCATCATGTACAGTGTTGAAGAACAACATCGTTCTGTTCAGTTTGTGAGAATTTTTCTAAATATTTTTAGATGTGTGAAGACTCAGTGCGACGCGTCAGCACTCCCCCATTTACACTGAATCTATAACTCACACACACACACACACACACACACACGAACCTAACAATTGGTCCTTGTGCACATGGAGCTCTGTGGACAGGAAGTGCAAACAGGCTAAGAGAACATGCTAGAAAAAAAACATGCCTCAGTGAAACTAGCGTGAGAAATAAGGGCTAAGTGTGAAAGAACACTGACTAGCGGTCAGTAGCGTTAGCTCAGGTTGTGTTCTGTGGTTGTGCAGGTCAGCTAGTGTGTTTGCTTTGCCGTAGCTAACTAGGTTTATGATTGGTTCCTAGCTGCAGAGGTTATCGATGTTGCCGTAAACACAAAGACAAGAATTACATTTTACACTTGTGTTAGCACTTGCTAATTCTGTCAGAACTGCACCATGCGACTTTATCACTGATATGACCTTCACACACAGTAGCTGTATAGAGATGTGTGTGTGTGTGTGTGTGTGTGTGTGTGTGTGTGTGTGGCAGCACTTACCTTACTCCAGGATAATCAATGCTAATCTGCAGCTCCTCAGCGCAGAGGATAATCCAGTCTTACAGAACTTATTTTGAGATGAAAGTTCTGCATTATTCATGACAGCTACTGAAATATTAACTCAGGACAGAATGTGTGTGTGTGTGTGTGTGTGTGTGTGTGTGTGTGTGTGTACAGACTGAGCTGCACAGACATTAAAATAGAATGCTATATTGGCCTTAATCAATAAAAAACACTAAAATGGTGTGTGTGTGTGTGTGTGTGTGTGTGTGTGTGTAATTTTCTTCAGAAATCATTCTTCTCTTGTTCCTGAACATAGCTAATGGGACTGTTATTACACAGCTGTGTTGCATTAGCTAGCAGTATTAGCATTAGCAGTCGCTAGCTAGAGATAAGTTTAAATGAATTATTATAAGCTATAAATTAGTATAGAAACAGACAGGTCTTAAGTCGTTGCTTAAAGATTAGCAGAGACTCGGCTGTACGGACACCTAGAGGACGTTCATTCCACATAACAAAAAGGACGATGCTACAAACTTAATACTTTTTACTTCAATTCTATAAATGAAATTTTCCTAGTAAGTTTTGCAACCCAAAAAAAGAAAGAAAAATAAAACCAAGTAAAGTAAAAAAAGAAGAAAAAAAAAAAGCAATTTATGCTAATGGCTCTCCTGTGGATATTAAGTGGAACTGTACTGCACATTTTTATTCGGCGAGTGTAAAAGAAGCTCCTCTGTTTATATGTAAATAAGGCCATGTTTGTAAATGTATATGTGAATAAATGAAAAGGGACGCTTGCTCTTCTCTGACCTCATTATTCACAGACGTGATGAGAAGGTTGATGCCGTTCCACTGCAGTACGGATCCCTTCAGTCACATACTAAACCCCGGGCACGTGTCAGGAGTCGAGTCGGTCACGAGTCAGTGGGATTCACTAACAAAGCAACTCGAGTAGGTTTTAATTGTTACACATGCTATCAGTGCATGTGCACTTAATCAAAGACTGAACGGTTTAAGAAGTGACTCCACCATGTTACTCTCCCGTGTGACTCCACCCTGTGACTCCACCATGTGACTCTCCCCTGTGACTCCACCCTGTGACTCCACCATGTTACTCTCCCCTGTGACTCCACCCTGTGACTCTCCCCTGTGACTCCACCCTGTGACTCCACCCTGTGACTCTCCCCTGTGACTCCACCCTGTGACTCCACCATGTTACTCTCCCCTGTGACTCCACCCTGTGACTCGACCATGTTACTCTCCCCTGTGACTCCACCCTGTGACTCCATCCTGTGACTCTCCCCTGTGACTCCACCATGTTACTCTCCCCTGTGACTCTCCCCTGTGACTCTCCCCTGTGACTCCACCATGTTACTCTCCCCTGTGACTCTCCCCTGTGACTCTCCCCTGTGACTCCACCATGTTACTCTCCCCTGTGACTCCACCCTGTGACTCTCCCCTGTGACTCCACCCTGTGACTCGACCATGTTACTCTCCCCTGTGACTCCACCCTGTGACTCTCCCCTGTGACTCCACCCTGTGACTCCATCCTGTGACTCTCCCCTGTGACTCCACCATGTTACTCTCCCCTGTGACTCCACCATGTTACTCGCCCCTGTGACTCCCCCCTGTGACTCCACCCTGTGACTCTCCCCTGTGACTCCACCCTGTGAATCTCCCCTGTGACTCCACCATGTTACTCTCCCCTGTGACTCTCCCCTGTGACTCCACCATGTTACTCTCCCCTGTGACTCTCCCCTGTGACTCCACCCTGTGACTCTCCCCTGTGACTC
>JAAGKR010015094.1:0-10389 GCA_011419295.1 Clarias macrocephalus
GTCTGTCTCTCTCTCTCTCTGTCTCTCTCTCTCTCTCTGTCTCTCTCTGTTTCTCTCTCTCTCTCTGTCTGTCTCTCTCTCTCTCTCTGTCTCTCTCTTGCTCTCTCTCTGTCTCTCTCTCTGTCTCTCGCTCTCTCTCTCTGTCTCTCTCTGTCTCTCTCTCTCTCTGTCTCTCGCTCTCTCTCTCTGTCTCTCTCTGTCTCTCGCTCTCTCTCTCTGTCTCTCTCTTCTCTCTCTCTCTCTTCTCTCTCTCTGTCTCTCTCTGTCTCTGTCTCTCTCTCTCTCTCTCTCTTTCTCTCTCTCTCTCTGTCTCTCCGTAGGGAGGAATGAAGGCTGTGGTATGGACGGATGTGTTTCAGGTCATGGTGATGCTTTCGGGTTTTATCGTCGTCTACGTTCACGGCACCGTCCTGGCAGGAGGACCAACCCGTGTCCTAGAGATCGCCAACAACGGGTCACGCATCAACTTTAATGAGTATGGTGCTAATTTCCTCTGAACGCAGTGTGGTGTGTTTCAGTGCAGCAGATAAATACAAAGAAATCTGCGGCTTTTTCCAGTGTCAGTGTCGTTTCTCTCTCTGTCAGTTTTGGATTAGATCCTCAGAGGCGGTACTCGTTCTGGAGTTTTACGGTCGGAGGGACGATGGTGTGGTTATCCATGTACGCAGCGAATCAGGCTCAGGTGCAGCGCTACATCTCCTGCAGGACAGAGCGGCAGGCTAAGTGGTGAGACGCAACACAATACATCATGCAATCAAAACTTCTCTATAAATAAGAAAGTGCTCAGTGTCCACATGTTTTGTGTGTGTGTGTGTGTGTGTGTGTGTGTGTATGTGTGTGTGTGTGTTTCAGGGCTTTGTTGATCAATCAGGTGGGTTTGTGTCTGATTGTGAGCAGCGCGGCTGTATGTGGTGTTGTGATGTTCGCTCTCTATTCACACTGCGATCCTCTCAAATCTGGACGAATCACTGCATCAGATCAGGTCGGTCTCTCTCTCTCACACACACACACACACACACACACACACACACACATTTCATTACATAAAATACTTTTGGATCAGATCACTGAATTAATCAACTTTTTAGTGAATTGAATCAAACAATATACAAACTGCTATTTAATGCATGATTGTATGATGGTGTTTATTCACTCAACAGTGTGTAAAATCAGTGTTTATTCTGTTATTAATGTTTAAAAAATGTACACACTTTTGATTTGTTGAATCAAATTTACTGTCTATAAATTTAACAAAAATCTGCAAAGTGAATCAAATCATTCTTAATGTAAAACTATTCTAATTTATAAATGGGATGTGACACGCGGTCAAATCAGTGTAATACAATTTATTATCCAGCGGCGCCTCGGCGTACGAGTTTAATCCGTTCCAGAGGCGAGTCCTGAAAGCGGCTCCCTTTTCTTCTTGTCTGTCCTTGATAACATTCTTGCGACCCGCGGTGCTGCGTCTTCACTAAATTTTAGACAAATAACCCACAAAAAAAGTAAACTAAAAGATTTGAGCGGCTGCGGGACGTACGTGTGACGCAGCCGGCGTTTGATTTGGCTCAGTCCGGTCGCTCTTATGCTGAAAATCCTTCATATGGTATAGAGGCAAATTTCTTACGAAATATCAGTTCTTAAGGCAAGAATTCTTAACGCAGTGCACTCATATGCGGTGGTACTGCTGTACTGTATGTACCGGATCTGTCTTTGACTTATTGTGTAATATCCGAGTCTGTGTTTGAGTGTAATTCCAGTGATTGTGCTTACAGTACATGCCATATATGGTCCTTGATATTTTTCGGGAACTTCCTGGCTTTCCTGGACTTTTCCTAGCCTGTGCATACGGCGGAACATTAAGGTGAACCATAAAGCTAATTCTATTATTCAATTCAATTCAATTCAATTCAATTCAAGACAATTCAATTTTATTTGCATAGAGCTTTTAACAATTGACATTGTCGCAAAGCAGCTTTACACAATAAAAAGAATTATTTAAGGATCTATTCATTTGTGTTTGTCTGATAACTATTGCTCTCGGCCAATCAGAACACACCATATGGCTCTCGGCCAATCAGAACACACCATATGGCTCTCGGCCAATCAGAACACACCATATGGCTCTCGGCCAATCAGAACACACCATATGGCTCTCGGCCAAGCAGGACACACTGTACTGCACTGATTGTAGTGATGAATGATAGAATGAGGTGTAAAACGTTACGGTTCCGGTCCTGCCCCCTACAGTACAGTCTCGACCAGCATTAACGCCATGGCTGCAGTTACGATGGAGGATCTGCTAAAGCCTTTAACGAGCGACTTATTACAGAGGAAACAGATGCAGCTGTGTAAATTACTATGTAAGAAACGCATATATTTTCTTTAAAGCTAATTTATTGCTAAGGTGTAGGGGAGTAGCCCCGCCCCTCAGCCTAATTAAAACAAATAATCACTTTACATACCATGATGGTGTTTTTGAAGTTCACATTATTTGTGATTTTGTAAAATTGTGATGTTCTGATATGCGTGTGTGTGTGTGTGTGTGTGTGTGTGTGTGTGTGTGTGTGTGTGTGTGTGTGTGTGCGCGCAGCCTTTCTGTATGGAATCGGCTGCATCACGACAGCAGCTCTCTGCTCTCTCCTGGATTGGGGAGTTCTTCAGGTACACGACCAGTCTAGACATTTCACACCACTGTGCAGAGTGTAAAAGTGTAGCACATCCTCAGTTTCCTTCATTAAAATGGTGCATGAGCGCTCCATCCTAAACACAAAACAATCCAAAAGAAAAAGAACAAGAGCTTCTTTTTTAAACATTCTAACGTCATATTAATGAGAAATCCAGCAGTGGACTCGGACACTGAAGACTCCTGGAATGCAATGTGACTACACACCCCTGTGTTACAGCAGCAACAAGATGTGGAAAATCTGGCGCATTGGAAGCTGGTGTGTTTGGGCAGAGTGTGTGGATAACAAAGTGAGTGTGTGTGTGTGTGTGTAGTGATGAGTCCACGGATCATAGACAGAGCACGAAAGGTGAAACAAACTGACTGTGATTTTTCTGGGAGTGTCTTGGCCCTTACTGTAGGATGTTGATGATTAAAACCAGAGTAAGACGTGTATTCATTCCTGTATCCTGTATCCAATCACAGGGCTCGTTTACAGTAATGGGCGTGGTGAACGGGCCACTCCTGGGCACTTTTATATTGGGTATGTTCATCCCAGCTGCAAATAAACAGGTAAGAACCTGGGCATTAAACACCCAGTGCATTATGGGAAATCAGAACACAAGACATGACCTGCTATAAGTTTCGTTTCTCTTCTGTTAAGCTCTACAGTTTTGTTTAAGCTGCGCAAAAAAGCTAAATCTGTACGAATAAATAGTTAACTATGAACAGCAGGGAACTCGGTCCAACTGCACTAAATACGTATTTGCCATCTGGAAGCCGAATCATGTCAACTGCACTTCTAATAGTCTACCAGATGACTTCACCTGAGTGACTGAGATCCTTCACAGACATAAATTTGGCAGATGTGTAAAGCAGAGCCGCTTAAAGTTAACCAAACAATACTGTGTGCTATTTTTATCCTTGGAAGACCAAGAATTCGTGCTCTTTCGACACACTTTATCACACTACTGTATAGCTTTAAAAACAATACCAACCCTTAAAGGTTCTTCAGTTGTCCTTCTTGATAAATCTTTAAAGGTTCTATGTCCAACCTTACAACAATGTTTTCCAATAAAAACCCTTTTATCTATAAGCAAAACTCCTTTATTATAAAATGATTTTCTACAAGATCTGGAAATGGGTTCTCTATAAGTTGTAACCACTCCTCTAGAAGGTGAAAGGGGATCTCTAGAACCGGTTACTAACTCCCCCTGGCTCGTCTCGGTTCTCAGGGTGCGTTTGCTGGCGTGGCGGTGGGGTTCTCTCTCGCTCTGTGGCTCGCTGTCGGAAGCTCTGTTTATCCTCCAACCCCACAGAGGATGGGTGTGTTGCACACCAGCGCAGACTACTGCCCTTCAGCGAACACTACGCACAACTCCACCATGCTAACCTCACCATCGCCTACGCTAACACCTCCAGGAGCTGCGGAGACGCGGTGAGTAAAACTCATTGAGATGGAGGCAGGGCAGAGGAGCTACGAGGCTTTTGGAGACCTGAGAGGTTTTTTTTGGTAAACTGCTCCTTAAGGTTTGTCAAGCTTTCTAATGTCTGATGTTCATGAGAAATGTTTTGCTCAGACAGTAAATACCACTCAAATGCTTGTTTATTATTTAATAATATATTTCTGTATACATTTTTATGTTATCATATTTCTTTACTTGTTATCTTTAATTGATGTAGACTTTAAGTAACTCATCTGCGGCTCTCGGCTGTAGGCATTATGTTCTTCGAGATTTTTACTCCATATCCTACCTCTACTTTGGAACGCTGTCCACCGGAGCATCTGTCCTAGTGGGATCAGTGGTCAGCTACCTGACAGGTGAGACTGCCACGCCCAATTTAGAATGCTAGAGATTTTAATTCAACTCCTATTTATTTGTATAATGTGTTTAACAATGAACATTTTTTTTATAACAGCTTTACTGAAATATAATACAGATATACATTTGGAGCTTGAAATGTGTAAATGGCCACTGAGCAAGTCTGAGCAGGTTCTTCTAGTCCAGATAGTGCATTCCCTTCTGTAACTGTACAACTTCTACAGTGTAAAGTAAAAACAATCAATAGTAGCTTTAACTTTAAATCAATCATATCAAACTGCAGTTATTGTTTTTTAGAAATTGCAGGATCACCAAGGAAGAACATCCACAACCCGGTTTATAGTTTCAGAATGGTGACACTCACAGTGACCTCATGGTGACCTGTAGGCTCTGTAACATATGATGCCACTCCATCCCAGCTCATCATTCCTCCAGGCTCAAACAGGTGTTTTCATTATTGTTTTTAGGACCAACAGAGAGAGGCTCGATCCTGCCTGGTCTGCTGTGGTGGGATCTGAAACCTCAGCGTGAGGATCCTCAGGAAGGCACAGTAAGATCAGACACGGTAAGATCAGACACGATAACATCAGACACGGTAAGATCGGACACGGTAAGATCGGAGACGGTAAGATCGGACACAGTAACATCAGACACAGAAAGTAAGATCGGACACAGTAAGATCGGACACGGTAAGATCGGACACAGTAAGATCGGACACAGTAAGATCAGACACGGTAAGATCGGACACAGTAAGTAAGATCGGACACGGTAAGATCGGACACAGTAAGATCGGACACAGTAAGATCGGGCACAGTAAGATCGGACACAGTAAGATCGGACACAGAAAGTAAGATCGGACACGGTAAGATCAGACACGGTAAGATCGGACACAGTAAGTAAGATCGGACACGGTAAGATCGGACACAGTAAGTAAGGTCGGACACGGTAAGATTGGCCACGGTAACATCAGGCACGGTAAGATCGGATACAGTAAGATCGGACACGGTAAGATCGGACACAGTAAGTAAGATCGGACACAGTAAGATTGGCCACGGTAACATCAGGCACGGTAAGATCGGATACAGTAAGATCGGACACGGTAAGATCGGACACAGTAAGTAAGATCGGACACGGTAAGATCGGACACAGTAAGATCGGACACGGTAAGTAAGATTGGACGCAGTAAGATCGGATACAGTAAGATCGGACACGGTAAGATTGGCCACGGTAAGATCGGACACGGTAAGATCGGACACAGTAAGTAAGATCGGACACGGTAAGATCGGACACAGTAAGTAAGGTCGGACACGGTAAGTAAGATTGGACGCAGTAAGATCGGATACAGTAAGATCGGACACGGTAAGATCGGACACGGTAAGATCGGACACAGTAAGTAAGATCGGACACGGTAAGATCGGACACAGTAAGTAAGGTCGGACACGGTAAGATTGGCCACGGTAAGATCGGACACGGTAAGATCGGACACAGTAAGTAAGATCGGACACGGTAAGATCGGACACAGTAAGTAAGGTCGGACACGGTAAGATTGGCCACGGTAAGATCGGACACAGTAAGATCAGACACGGTAACATCAGACACAGAAAGTAAGATCGGACACGGTAAGATCAGACACGGTAAGATCGGACACAGTAAGTAAGGTCGGACACGGTAAGATTGGCCACGGTAACATCAGGCACTGTAAGATCGGACACGGTAAGATCGGACTTCATCAGAGCAAAAAGAGCTTCTGAGGAATCTCCAAACACAAATTCAAACACGCATCTGCCTCGGGTTCAGATTGACATCTGCACAGAGATCTGTGGTTTTAGAAAATTCCAGTGGAATTGATGGATAACTGCAGTTCAATGTCTTTAATAAATGACTCCTCTGGTGAATCAGTCAAGTTTGTAAATGACTCATTGATTCAGTTACAAGTTAATTAATATAAACACACAGTTCATTCTGCAGCACACTGACCTGTGTGACTCCTTGAACGATTCAGTTTCAGTCACATGAGTGAATTCCTCAATTCTGTAACTGTACGCATGTAAACAACTTCGTAAGCTCCCTGCGTGATCGGATCCTCAGACGGAGTAACAGTTGATACTATGTGTTGAATTATGATCCAATGCTTTAGGTGGAATTTAATGAAATGGTCAAACTGTGTAAACCTTCATCATACTGATCAGTAGATGTGATGAAGAACGTCAGGTTCTCATGACTCACGCTGTTCTTTCTCCTCTGCAGGATGAATCGATGATCATTAACCCCCCCGTCATCCATCTGAGCCTTGACAAAGACACTGATGAAGAGGGGAAAGCTGTATCTGTTCTGTGAGGAACGTTCCTGATCTGTCTAGGTTGAGGATTCAGAAGCAGACGTGTGTCCTCATGATCATGTTTGGATTTAATATTTACAAATGCAACTTCACCACCGCAGTGGAATAAATAATTCTTCCCTCTGTTGATTTGGTTTGATCTCTCTCTCTCTCTCTCTCTCTCTCTCTCTCTCTCTCTCTTTGATGTGTCACTGACATTCCGTACATTCCGCATGAACCCTGAATGTTGATGTTCTTATCTCTGTTCAATCGTGCTTCACTCAACACATGTCTAATACACCTTTCACACACCTTTCACACACCTGCACCACACCTGCTTGTCTCATCAACACACACGTGGATTCATTTACAGATTATAAGGGACGGAGGGATTAAACGCTAAAAAGCTGAAGCGGAATGGAAGCTGAACAAGCCGTTCTATAAACACGCTCATGTGGGACTGAGTTCTCTTTATACAGAACGTTTAACTGTAGACAACACGGACGTGAGAAACCCTGAGGTCAAAAACTCAGGAGAGTAAAGATAGACAGCAGAGTGTGTGTGTGTGTGTGTGTGTGTGTGTGTGTGTGTGTGTGTGTGTGTGTGTGTGTAAACACATTAAACCCTGAGTGTGTGGTGCTCCAGGCCATGCAGAGAATTAATGAACAGAATAGACAGCTGTGACTGTGTGTGTGTGTGTGTGTGTGTGTGTGTGTGTGTGTGTGTGTGTGTGTGTGATTTCTCTCATAATCCATAATTCTCATTTCTGTAACTTTTCTTTGTGACACTGAGCACTGTTAAAAACACTGTACCAAAAATAGTGTAGTACAGTACTGGTACAGAATGTGATGGTGATCCTAATGCTAATGATGATACTGACTCAGGTACTGGTACTGATCCTAATATTAGTTCAGGTACTGATTTTGGTACTGACACTGGTTGTGGTACTGGTTATGGCACTGGTACTGGTACTGTGATTTGGATCAATCCTGTCTTATGATAATCTCTGGTTAAATAAACTTGTGTGAGTGTAGCTGTTTTCACTGTGTTGTTGTTTCTGATAAACTGATCCTGGGCATCTCGTCTCCTCAGGCAGCTTTAAAGGTCTTAGAGTTCAGGAATTACACACCAGTTTACACACACTGGTTTCACACAGCGGTGTATTTCTCAGCTTTAAACTTTAAACAGCCTTACTTTGTTTTCCTTCCGCGACGGAAACGAGGCTGAAGACCAGAAACCACACACACACACACACACACACACACACACACACACACACACACACACACACACACAGCTTTATCTTCCTGTCAATAGAAAGACACACACACCTATGACATTTTATACACACACTGGTGAGTCTCAACAAATCACACGAAATTTTGTAAAGTTGATTTATTTCAATAATTCAACTGAAAGATCAAGATCTCAGAAAATTAGAATATTGTGAAAACGTTCGATGTTGGAGGCTCATGGTGTCACACTCTAATCAGCTAATTAACTCAAAACACCTGCAAAGGTTTCCTGAGACTTTAATGGTCTCTCAGTCTGGTTCAGTGGGAAACACAATCGTGGGGAAGACGGCTGACCTGACAGTTGTCCAGACGACGATCATTGACAGGGATAACCTCAACCTTGAGGATTGTGGAACGAAGCTCATTGAAGAATTTGTTGGAGATGTACCAGGAGCGGACTGCAGCTGGAGTCAGTGCTTCAAGAGCCACCACACACAGACGTATCCAGGACACGAGCTACAACCGTCACATTCCCTGTGTCAAGCCACTCCTGAACCAGAGACACCGTCCGGGGCGTCTTACCTGGGCTACGGACAAAAAGGACCGGACTGTTTGCTCAGTGGGCCGAAGTCCTCTTTACAGACGAAGGTCGATTTTGCCTTGCATTTGGATCTCATGGTCTCTGTGTCTGGAGGAAGAGAGGAGAAGCACAGAGTCCACGCTGCTTGAGGTCCAGGTTGAAGTTTGCCGTCAGTGGTGGTTTGTGGAGCCGTGTCATCTGCTGGTGTTGGTCCTCTGTGTTATATCAGGTCAAAGGTCAAAGCGCAGCGTCTACCAGGAAGTTTGAGATCACTTCATGCTTCCCTCTGCTGAGCAGCTTTATGGAGATTTCATTCTCCAGCAGGACCTGGCACCTGCTCACGCTGCCAAAAGTACAAATACCTGGTTTAAGGACTATGTGCGTGATGGACCAGCAAACTCACCGACCTGAACCCTAAAGAGAATCTCTGGAGTGTTGTGAAGCGGAAGACGTGAGACACCAGACACGACGACACAGGAGAGCTGAAGGCTGCCATCAGAGCAACCTGGGCCTCCATACAGTAACATTCAGCAGAGACACGGACTGAGCGGCTCCATGCCACGCCCACTGCTGCAGGAATTCATGAAAGGAGCCCCGCCCGAGTACTGAGTGCTGCACATGTTCATACTGTTCATTAGTCCAACTTTTCTGTGTTATATAAAAATAGAAATCAAACGATCTGAGGATGGTTTGGTTTAGATCTTTTTATCGGAGCTTTAGGGGCGAAATAAACTGTCAAATATAAAGTACATTATAAATAAAATTGTATGTACTGTACACACACACACACACACACACACACACACACACACACACACTATATGGACAAAAGTATTTGGCCAAACCTGCAGTGACATTGTATCCAAACACACACACTTCAGTATGGAGTCGGTCCCTGACACAAGCACACACACAATAATAGAGTTTTGGAAGACAAGAAGATGTTGGAGTGTTTCTGTGGGAATTCGTGTCCATTCATTCTGAGGTCAGACAATATTTACAAAGCAATATTTACGCCTGATGAAATGTCTTTACAATTAATCAGGTGATTATTTACGGTCCAATAATTATATTCTTCTATTAATATTATCCATAAAATGATTATAATATTATGATATTATATTATTATTTACAAAAATAATTTACTCCATGTCCTTAATTCTGATGGAAATTATTTTATGACATTATTATATGAGGATTTATTGCTGAGAAAAGCACCAATCAGCATCGAGTAAATGTGTCTGACATTATAGCTGATAATAAAGATGCTAATCATGATTATTTACATTTACAACATCATTATCCAGGGCGCGGTGAGGTGTGAGAGGAGAATCTCTATAAAATTACAAACACAGAGCGACAGTTTCTTAAAGCATGAAATAACTGCAAACCTGAAACAGACACCAGATTTACGATGTTCTGTAAGTGAGGTCACTCATTAGTGTTAATCAACAGTGTGCTGCACTACACACACCGCTGCACTACACACACCGCTGCACTACACACACCGCTGCACTACACACACCGCTGTACTACACACACCGCTGTACTACACACACCGCTGTACTACACACCGCTGCACTACACACACCGCTGCACTACACACACCGCTGCACTACACACACCGCTGTACTACACACACCGCTGTACTATACACCGCTGCACTACACACACCGCTGTACTACACACACCGCTGCACTACACACACCGCTGCACTACACACACCGCTGTACTACACACCGCTGCACTACACACCGCTGCACTACACACAC
>JAAGKR010015095.1:0-10388 GCA_011419295.1 Clarias macrocephalus
CCACCCACCCACCCCTCACACACACCCATGATGTCAGCGTGTCAGCCTTGACCTGAGAGTTATGTAAGGATGACGGAGATGAGCCATGTCTTTTACAGCGTGTGGCTCTGTGCTTTTGCACATTTGAATAGGAAAGCCAGAGGTTTCAGCAGGTGAGCAGCCCGGTGGCGTCGTCGTCTCTTTAAACGACCTTGACCACTCAGTCAACCATATCCTCCATTTTGTCATGCGCTGTGTTTAGCAGGACGAGCCGAGACGAAATGAGCCCTGTGACCTTTTCGCTGCCTAAAATTGAGATATCGGCACCGCTGTTCATCATTTGAGCACTTTTTCTATAAATACGAGCATCCAATATCTTTAAACGCCTAACCTGAACCCATCAAAGCATGACACTGTATCTGCGCTTTACAATAATTATTGATCAGAAACCGCACCAGCCTGTATATAAGGGTCACGTTCGATTGATTTTCCACACCCGGGTGGAGAAAAGAAGACTGCGTGTTTCTGTGCAAATATATATATATATATATATATACACACACGGCTCACATGAATTAAAGGCTGTTTTGCTTCAATTCATCTAAGCAACCAGACAATAATTTCCAGTTACCAGGGAAACATGATAACACAGCTTCTGTGTTGCTCAACAATCAATTAATTTTATGCGTTGCACTGTTGTTTACCCTCCCATTAAAACCTGAAAAGTCAGTTTCGCTTTTTTTCCCTGCAGCGCTCCACTTTTCAGGGTTTTGTTGAATAAATCCTAAAACACAAAAGAGAGGGACAGAGAAGCCAGGTGGCTGCGTGCATTTGAGCCCCATAGGCAGACACAGCCTTTTGTTACAATCCAGAAATTCAACAAGCCATGTCCCATTACCAATAGGAGCACTGGTTTTGATAAAAGAATAGTTTTTTTTTTTTTTTTTTTTACTATAATGCCGGTGAAAGGCATGACCGTGCGCTCAAGTTTTAAAAATCATACACACTCCTCCGTCTGCAGTCGTCCGTCCACTGAGAATGTTAACTGCACATCTGGAAAGGCCACATAACAGCGAGGTTGATGATCAGTGATGAACTGATGGATGAATCTGGGATTTAAAAAATAAGGATGTATATACAGTATGTGTGTATAATGTATATTCAAGATTCTACACTATTTCTTGGTGCACACACCTTGTACAGTGTGTACAGAACGTGTGATATTGACCCTGTAAACACTTCAGTCCTTGCGGATTATGCTTTTCAGGAAAGTACAGTAGGTGCTCAGGTGACTAGATTAGTTTGACAGGTTTTGCACACACTTCTGACATTCATGTAAATACTTGTAAGATTCTACTCAAATTATTCCCGGTAATGTACCATGTTATAATGAAAAAATATATATATTTTTTCATTGCTAATGAATGCAACATTCTCAGACTTTTGAACTCTATATGACGGCACCGTGGTACTATAGCTTAGTGGTTACCTAATGGTTTGAGTTTGAATGGTTTGAGGGGTTCCTTTGGGTACTTTGGTTTTCTCCTACAGTGCAAAGACATGTGACGTACAGTAGGCTGATTTGTCATTTCCAAATTACTGTACCTGTAGTCTATGATTGGCAGTGTATGTGTGTTTGCTTATACCTTGTTCTTCACTTTGTGGGCTCCAGGCCCCCCCTGTGACAAGCAGTTTGCATAAGCGTTATACTGTAGAAAATATATAGATATACTATATAGATTCCTATATGACAAGATGTATAAAAGTACACCCAGAAGTGTATTATTCTTTTCATACCACAGCAAATTGCCAACTCTAACAAGTTTTTTTGATTTTTATTTATTTATGAATGACGTTTTATACTTGTTCATAGTTGCATTAATTATGTGGAACATCTGCGAAACAAGTTAGTTCCTGTTTTTACTCATAACTGCCATAAACAGTTGTTCCTTCACCATTCTTTATTATTTACCCTCTCCCGAAGCTGACAACGCACACACACACACACACACAAAAAAAAAAAAAAAAAATGCAGCTTGTCATGTTGGAGATAAAAGGCAGGACATAGTGTCCTGAAAATGATTGATACAAAGCTCTGACAGTTGATACTCCTTCCAAAATTTGAGTGTGAGTGTGTGTACACATACAGTACATACATACATCCATACATACGGAACGGTACATATACTGCACCTGTCGAGGGGTGGGATGTACAATATATACTAGGCAGCTTGTGACAGTCAAATGTTGAGTTTGATGTGTTAATAGCAGAAAGAATGGGCAAGCGTAAGGATCTGAGCTCGGACTTTGACCACAGTGAAAATGATCAAGAGCTATTACAGAACAAATTGCTGGAGAAGGTAAATTGCTGCATGCAGTATGCGGCTGCTTAACCACAAACCAGTGGCATTGGAGTGCCAATGTTGACCTTCCAACAGAATCACCTACAATGTGCACATGAGCATCAAGACCACCGAGCGAGGTCTGATGAATCCTTTTGACCAAGTGTGTGTTCTGTATGTGTTGCTTACCCGGGGAAGAGATGCACTATGGGAAGAACTGGCCTATTTTGACAGGAAAATGTTCCCTGCCACACTGAACAAAAAAATATTTCAGGAATGATTTGAGGAACGTGACGAAACTTGGTCTACAAATTCCACAGATCTTAATCCAAGCAAGGATCTGTGGGATGTGCTGGACAAACAAGTCTTAAACGATCTACTTCTGAAGTCTTGGTGCCAGGCACAACAACATAATTTCAGAGAATGTGTGGGGTCCATGCCTCGATAGGATCAGAGCTGTATATACAGTAAGCACTTTATTAGGAAAACTATATGAATTCTATATTAGTTCTTTATGACATGGATTCCTCAAGATGTTGGAAACATTCCAATGCCTGCTCATTTTTTAGATGCACTTTCATGCTCTGAATCTCCCAATGCTTTGGATTCAGGGACTGGAAAGGCCACTGAAGAACGCTGAGTTCAAATTCTCATGATCATGAAACCAGTTTGAGTTGACTCCTTCTGCTCTGTTACCTGGTTTGTTATCATGCTGGAAGTGACCAGTGGAAGAGCTCGGCTGATTGGCCGAGCTCTCTCAGAGGGGAGGGATGAGAGGTACTTGGTGCTCCCACATTAGTCACGGCTCTACAGCCAATCAGGGGCGTCCGTGAGCTCATGCAAGCGGAAGGAGCGGATAGCGCTGTCCTCCGGGTCTGTCACTCCGCCCCCAACGGTGCGTGAGCGAGCAGTTCGAAAAGAGGCGGTCGGCTGGCGTCACGTGGTTCAGAGGAAACACGCGATAGTCTTCGGCCCTCCTGGCTGAGTGGTAGCAGTAGCCTTAACTTGGGAGCGCCCCCTAGTGACGGGGAGGAATTGGACACGACTAAATTAGGGAGAAAATCTGGGAAAATCCCAAAAAATAAAAATAAGTGCCACTTGGCACTTAAATTAAAATCATTGTGATCGCTAAGATGTTTTTTGTTTTGGTTGATGTGAATATTACTCAAAGCTCCTATCTCGTAAGTGCATGATTTAATGCATTGCACTGCTGACACACGATTGGCTGTATGTGTACTGGTGTATGCAAAGAAATGACATTAACCTGAAAGAAGTTCTTTTTATTAGATACAGTAATGATTTGAACAAATGTTCCTGAGGATAATTATGTGGACACATACAATTCACACCCACCCTGAACCAGCATGAAACATGAAATATGTATGTGTGTGTGTGTGTGTGTGTGTGTGTGTGTGTGTGTGTGTGTGTGTGTGTGTGTGTGTGGGAGAGAGAGAAACACCCTGGGTGCTGTTTCAGGTGTGCGGCGGCCTCACTGTATACACATATCACATCAATACACACACATGTGCCGGTGGAAGCTCTGGGCTCCTCATCATACAGCTCTGGCTCTGCCTGATTTCACTGTTACACCAAGCTCGACACTCAGATGGACATAAATAGCAGTACAGAAACAGTAATCGCGGTCTAGTCGAATAATAATGAACTGTGATTCATGACTGCAGTGTTTTTCTCTGTAAGTCAGCGCATGCAGGACATAACTGCCGTGTAGTACAGTATTAGTACTGTAAAGACGCACTCATTTTAGACGCTTATCACGACATGGACATGGAAAAATGAAAAGGGCATTAAGGTGATAATAGATTAAGCTATGTAACATGATAATGGAACAGCAGGTACATTATTTTGGTCTTCATTCAACATCGGTGTATCTTTAGTATCTGGAAAAGGTATCTTAGTCCTCCGATTCGGGCCGAAGAACAAAAAGCCCTTAAACGCTCACTTCAAAGGCATGGTGGAACGAAGCGCGGAGAGACGCGACACCTTAAAACGGCTTTCAAAGTTTTTCAAAGCCTGCCGGTCCGAGGGAGCCTTTTGATTGGAAATAATAAGATGCTCCATCTTTCAAAGATGTACTTTTCCTAAAGCATTGTTGATTGCCCTGTGTCCATTACTTGGAGGGATTATGATAATATTCCACATTGTGCTCGGCGTGATGCACAGGAAATTCAATACTCAAAAGGTTAATGCAATCAATTAGGATGACAAAGGAGTAAAGTAAAACCCTCCTGCTTGCTGAGAAAAGCGCACAAGAAAGGGAGGGGGTATTGAAAGCTTGAATAGGTCTGCTGAGAGAAAAGAGGCACTCAAAATTAGAGAGAAAGGGGAAAAATGTCATCTGTTTTATATATACTCTTCAAAGCCGAGCGCTCGTCGTTCGCTCACCGTCTCACACACACAAGCACAGGAGCAGAGGGAGGGACTGAGAGAGAGAGAGAGAGAGAGGGGAGAGAGAGGGGAGAGAAATATTTATCCTTGATGGTGTGCTGTAATATTATGGGTGATAGGGAAACATTCCTGCGTTTTGATGGTAAACACATAGAAGATCCGCGGCGGGATTTATGCTTCGTAACGGCTCAGGTTTCTCGCCACCTTTCCACTGTTTTCACAGCCACGTTGTTATTTATTTCATTTTTTTTTTTTTTTTTGGGCTCGATATTTCAGTTTCAGGCGCGCACGAGGGCTGTCATGGCATGAATATTAACAATAATAAAAGCGGCGAAATTAAAAAGACAATCCGTTGGCTTCTGAAGCGAGACAATAGCCTTTATTATTTAGATACATGCTACACTGGCACACAACACAAAGGATTCCTATCATTGCAGATAAATGGATAAAGTTAGATAGCAGTATTGAGCCGTAGAACTATTGTGATAATCCATATTACCTTTTCAGCCCGTGGCTCAGTCTATCAGAGGGAGACAGCGATAATTACATCTTAGCAACCGTCTGTTGTGATAAAAAGCACAGAGAGACACTGTAATGTTGCTCTACTCAGAAGCCCGTCTTTGCAATAGCTAATTTCTCACCAAGCAGATGGGGATTGAGCAAGAAGCACGAGGAAAAAATACACCCGATCCAGACAGGAGGAGACCACACCTGTCTCTGACATGGCCAGGTGTGACAGTGGTAATGCCTGTGGTTAATATTTTGTGTGGAAAAAAAAAAAGCGTGCGTGTGGTGAGGGGTGTTATTGTTAAACCAAAAGCATATGACGATCGGATGATGCCGTTTAAAACATCGGTCCAATGCAGCATGGATTGTAATTAAGGTCTGATACTCTGATTTGGCCGTTAACGCTGGACGGCCAGCCATTGTTGCGCGGCACTTTAAATAATGAGACATTGTTTCTGCAAACATTGCAGCTGTTTCAACATGAGCTTTCAATGGCTTCATATAAAGAAGGACAAGGCCATGTGCTTGTCTGGCTAACGATAACCACCTCGTTTGGAGGATTTCTGCAACCTGTGCCCGGATTCATTCTACTTAGCATAAGATGATAACAAGGCCCGCCTATTCTACTCTTCACCGTTTGACCTACATCGCATTTTTCTGTCGCAGCATTCTGCAGGCGAGCGGCCGCATCACGCAGACAAAAGCCTCCGATCTGCTTTGAAGTTTGTTTTTTTTTTTTTTTGAAAGTGGGGTCCAGAAAAGGCGAGAGAGCGCACACTGTCCCGAATGCTCTGCCAGTCCAGAGAGTCTTGGTCAAAAGAAGAAGAAGAAAAAAAAAAAAAGAAACAAATGCTTTTTTGAGCGCGAGGGGACGCGGCGCTCCCGTGTGCTCTTCCTGCGGCCTGAGCGCATGGCTGGGGGGAGCCCTTTCACAAGGTGCCGGCCATGATGGATGGGCTCAGAGGAAAGTCTATTCACATGGAGATGTTACATCATAAATATTTACACAGGGCTGCCGTTTCCATGTAGGCTCGGCTTGTTTTGACACACTGGAAAAAATATCAAAGGCCAAAAAATAGAGAGAAAGAACAAATGAGAAAATAGGGCCTGGGCAAACAAAAGTGCTGGTGATGGAGGTTTTTTTCTTCTTTTTTTTTTTTGGGTTATTGTTCAAGGGAATGAGTGGATGGGTGGGGCTTTGAAAACTAAAGTTTAAGCAAAAAGAGGTGAAATATAATATAATAACAGAACACAATGTGCAATTAGTTTTGAGTTGCTGCTCTACTTACACATACAGTACTACAGGTCTGTATAGGAGGTAATATGCTGTAGGTAATTATTTAACAAGTATTAAAATCTTTGTGCTACATCAAACACTGTTAAGCTTTAAAAAAATAAATAAATAAAAAAAAAACATCCGGGCAAATGGGAGCTGCTCGCTTTTTTTAAATTCTTTTTTATGTTGTTTTAAAAACGGCCCGACTGATTTTTCACAGCTACAGCGCAATTAAAAGCCTCCAACTCCCTGCAGAAGCCCTGAACCAATGAAAACAAATTTGGCAGTTTAATTTTCTTCCCACTGTTTGAGAGGGAATCCATTCTGGGAGGCTCTTACTCCGCACCCGCCTGGTCTCTGGGAGCTTTGTGGAAAAGAGAAAGGCATGCAGGCCCCATGTTGGAGCCAGTTGGGCTTTCTGATTAGCTGAATTAAATATATCAAAACCCAATTAAGCTAACTATACTCCAGCCATTCAGGTTGCTGCGAGGGGAGAATTGGGTCATGATGCACAAGCTGCCTAGCTTGGCACACTCTGTTCTCAGAAAGGCAAGCTGGGACACCTAAAGCATATTACGCCAAGACATGGCAAAAAAACAATAGTTTTATGCTTGTTGAGTATGGAATATTTATCTACTTATACAGACAATGCAGATGTACCATACAGGCTGAGAATGCATGCTGTATATGAGAGCTCGTGGATGTTGTTTAGATGTAGTTTGGTTGTGATTGATGCTGCGACTGCTCGTCTTCCTCTCCGCTGACAGACACTGGCAGGACAAAAGACTGTTGTGTGGCATAGCCGTGCACTCCGAATCATGTTATCATGGTCAGGACAGCCCCTCGGGTCATGAGGACGACCCCATGGACTGACACGAGACAAAACACAGCATCACTCCTCCTCCATGTCCGTATCTCTCTTGACTTTGGAGCCAGGGGCAAAGCCAGTGTCTCGGTCCCGCATGACAAGATCGCCTGCCTCAGCAGAACTGCCTAAAAGTCTTCTTTCAGTTTGTAACAGAATCTGAAAACATCATTGTTTATGATCTCATTCAACTGTCAAGATGTTTTACTGCAACACATAGATTGCCTTCTTACATAAGTAAGGAATAAAACACTAGGGTGCACGCTGTCACAGGAAACTCATCAGTGATGAAGTGGTGTAATGCGTTGCAATGCACACACTTAAAGATTTTGAATTATGTTTGTTATTAATTAGAGTGACATCATACGTTTTTATGTGTTATATGGTTAGATTTAACGTTGTGGAAAGTTTGCCAAACAAGTTCCTGTTTTCATTTACAATATAACAGCTATAAATAACCAAACATTCCCCACCTTTTTTTTCCCCCGCACTTGTACTTAATAAGTCAAAAAAAAAAAATGCAGTTTTTCATGTTATAGTTTTTCATTCCTGTCACCCATGTCAGAAAACATATTAGTCTCCTGACTTTTAAGAGTTCTCACACTCCTTCGATATATGCACCGAGATAACTCCTTACAGAAAACTTCCCCATACCAAGGATACATAAGTAACATAATTGTATTGATGTTATACATTTCGAACAATCGCAGTAACATAAATCCATTTCTTAATAGTGCTGTATCTACCATTCGAGCCCCTTTGAATGAGCCCTGACTAAAGAAATGATCAGTGCTTTAATATAAGCCTGTCATTTAAATTACAGCTAGAACTAACTAAAACAGAAACCACATTTCTAGTCAATCAGATTAGAGAAGCAAAAATCGCTCACCATAACTCTTAGGAATAGTCATACGAATCGCATCCTTATGCACAAATACATTAAGTAAACTAATATCAGCAAGTTTGCTAACTAACTTGGTTACTAGTTTTACTTGATATTCCTAATGTTTCCTATAGCTTTTTAGAGAAAATGGTTACTCTTTTAAAAATCATAAAAAATATATTTTTTTACCTTGTCAAATTAGCTAGTTTACTAGTTTAACATTAACTTGTTCAATGCCCTAATGTTAGCTACCGTAGGTTACTACATTACTTTTAGCCTGTTCAGTGCCATAATGTTAGCTAGTTTACTGCTTTAACTTTAGTTTGCTCAATGCCATAATGTTAGCTAGGTTACTACTTCAATATCAGGTTCTTCAGTGCCCCAATTTGAGATAGTTTACTACTTTACTTTTATAGCCATACAGTAATGATACTTAGTTTACTGCTGTAATTTTGTTCAATGCCAGAATGTTACTTAGTTTACTACTTTACTTTTAGCCTGTTCAGTGCCCAAATGCTAGCTAGTTTACTACTTTAACGTTAATTTGCTCAATGCCATAATGTTAGCTAGGTTACTACTTCAGTATCAGCTTCTTCAATGTCCTAATTTTAGCTAGTTTACTACTTTACTTTTAGATTATTAGCTAGTTCACTACTTTAACATTAGCTTGTTCAATGCCCCAATGTTCGATGGTTTACTACTATAATATAAGCTTGCTAAAAGCCCTAATACTGTATTTGATGATGTCCATAAATTTTCTGCGTTGATTTTTACTGGTCCTAATGTTAGCTACCATAGGTTACTACTTTACTTTTAGCCTGTTCAGTGCCCTAATGTTAGCTAGATTGCTACTTTAGCATTAGCTTGTTCAATACCATAATGCTAGCTAGTTTACTAATTTAACATTAATTTGCTTAATGCCATAATGTTAGCTAGGTTACTACTTCAATAACAGCTTCTTCAGTGCCCTAATTTTAGCTAGTTTACTACTTTACTTTTATAGCCATACAGTAATGCTACTTCGTTTACTGCTTTAATCTTAGCTTGTTCAATGTCATACAGTAATGTTACTTAGTTTACTACTTTACTTTTAGCCTGTTCAGTCCCCTAATGTTAGCTAGATTGCTACTTCAACATGAGCTTGTTCAATGCCATAATGTTAGCTAGGTTACTACTTTAACATTAATTTGCTCAATGCCATAATGTTAGCTAGGTTACTACTTCAATATTAGCTTCTTCAATGTCCTAATTTTAGCTAGTTTACTACTTTACTTTTAGCTTATTAGCTAGTTCACTACTTTAACATTAGCTTGTTCAATGCCCCAATGTTCGCTGGTTTACTACTCTAATATAAGCTTGCTAAAAGCCCTAATACTGTATTTGAAAATGTCCGCAAATTTTGCGCTGATTTTTACTGGTCCTAATGTTAGCTTAATTTAGCTTACTACCATATTGTTGCTGAACCTGCCTTTTGATTACACATTATGATAGAATCACCTAGTTACTCAATGTTTAGCTCATGGGTTTCATTGTATAGTAGGACAGCATAATATTAGCTAGCTTTTTAGAGAATGTGGCTACTAAAGTCAAATAGTTGCCACTATAAACAGTGAAAGGCAACTTCAGCTAAGCTATCTAGCATAATACGTAAAGAGACAAGACAGTGAGTGGTTCTGTCAGATGATATTGAGTTTGGCTGATCAAATTTAACTTGTTGAACCAGAGATATCAGAGACCTGGCAACATCAGGATGAGACACTCCTTGCAGGGAAAGATGTTATATATTATATATTTAGTGCGAGATTGCACTTTAGACAAGAGGTCTTCGAGGGCAGGTGCTATAGAATACATAAAGACCTACATGAATGGTGGTTTGGGGGGCAATTTCATCTCGGCTTCATACAAAACACCATAAATAAAAAAGGAAAGACTTCAAAGTAGATGGCAATTTTTCAAATTCATAACAATGTGGACAACTTAAAAGTTAAATTGACGGGTTATTGGTTTGGTCAGGATTTGTATATTATTTATGGGAAATTGGCGTACTTGAGCTGTGTTTGTTTGAGTTTTGAATCTGTGCCATGCTGTAACTCTGCATCCTTCTGTGATATTTGCACAAAATATCGTCAA
>JAAGKR010015096.1:0-10385 GCA_011419295.1 Clarias macrocephalus
CAGAGACAGAGAGAGAGACAGAGACAGAGACAGAGAGAGAGAGAGAGACAGAGACAGAGAGACAGAGAGAGAGAGACAGAGACAGAGACAGAGAGAGAGACAGAGACAGAGACAGAGACAGAGAGAGAGACAGAGACAGAGACAGAGAGAGAGACAGAGACAGAGACAGAGACAGAGAGAGAGACAGAGAAAGAGACAGAGAGAGAGACAGAGACAGAGACAGAGAGAGAGAGAGAGACAGAGAGAGAGAGAGAGACAGAGACAGAGACAGAGAGAGAGACAGAGAGAGAGAGAGAGAGACATACAGGGAGACAGTGAGATTGTCAGATTGTTGACTTAAGCATATACACTTGCATTTGCAAAACCAGACTCACACACACTCACACAACCACAGGTGCATAAATACACACACACAAACACACTCTCACTAACACACTCACATACACACAGATGGAATTGCACAAACCAAAAATCTCTAAATTGTAGCAATAAGTTTTTATGAATTTAAAACTAAAATAAAATTCGCTTTGTCTTAAGGAAGATTAAAACTCTGAGAGTCTCAGCGTATTGTTTTAGAGGTGTGTATGAATTCAGCCTTGAATTTTCTCACCATGAGTGTGTGTTGTGTGTCTCAAGACCGTGCGTGCATGTGTGTGTGTGTGTGTGTGTGTGTGTGTGTGTGTGATGTTTTTCTTCACAAGGACCGTGATTCATCAGATTTGCTCCATCTGCACTGAGAGGAACCGTAAATCTGGTCATTGTAACAAAAATGACTGCAACACACACACACACACACACACACACACACACACACACACACACACACACACACACACACAGCGCTGTAAAACACCCACTTCACAAGCTATTAGATCACCCAAAACACACAGATATAAAAATGAGAAAGCTCAGAGAGGACAATGTGGAAGCAGTTGTGCGGGATGGAGAGACACTGAGTGGAGGACAAGAACGAGAATGAAAAGGAAGAAAAGGATTTTGACAGACACATTTTTACTCGACATTTTCTCCCTGAATCGTGCAGATAACAGACGGATCTGCTGCAGCCTGGGGCCATCAGACCATCTCAGCTTTGACCCTCTAACATCACAGGAAGCTTTTCTGCTATTTTTATATTTTCATAAATTCATATACTTCATTAATGGTATAATCATTTCCAATGATTAACCCAGCTAGTGATTAACACTGCAAGGTGATGTGTTGTCATGTGACTCGTGTCCTCTTCCAATCTTTAACGTGAGGAACCAACCAACAAGTTCAAGTAGGAAAAACAATCTGGTTTCAACCTGAAACCCATCTGAAGTGATGAAGCCAAAAGCAGAAGATCGACCTCAGCACAGGACCAGCTTCAGAAGATCTGTGGTGTGGGATGGATCGCTCAGAGCCCAGATCTAAAGCTGATGAAAAACCTGAGGAACGACTCAGAGATGGTGGCTTACAGGAGATCCGCTCGCTATCTGAGAGATCTGGAGCTTGTTCAGAAGAAAGAGTGGAAGAACATTAACAAAAGACCGAGTGCTGCACTACAAACAGAACACACGTTAACAATCTATTAGTTAAGGGGTGTGTTTACTTATGCAACCAGGCTATCATGAGTGTTTTTCTTTTTATTTCCTTAAACTATTTCTAATTGTTTTTTACTTGAATGTTCTTGGGTGTTATTTCATCAAACACTCAATTACAAGAACAAATCTGTATTATGTGAAGTAACACAGGACTGGGACTAAACAGCTGTGTGTCTGTAATAAAACCACTCGTTAGTGAGACTCATCAGAAATCGGCTTCAGTCTGTTAGGGATCATAAAGTCTGGACTTTGGAGTGATGTATAAAGGTCATGTGACCTGATGAGTCCAGACTGAGTCTGTTCCAGAGTGATGGGCGTGTCAGGGTGAGAAGGGAAGCGCGTGAAGCGATGCTCCCATCATGCATAGCGTCCACTGTACAAGCCTCTGGAGACAGTGTTATGATCTGGGGTCGCTTCAGTCGCTCAGGTCGAGACTCAGCAACGTCATGTGGAGATAAAATGAAGTCACATGACCACCTGAATGTACTGAATCACCAGCACATCACACCTATGGAGGGTTTCTGCTTCCCTGTTGGTACACGCCGTATCCCAGGACTCAGAGTGTGTGAGAGAGAGAGAGACGCTGGGAGTGTGAGGAATCATTTACACACATGAACTGGACACACAGTGTGTGTGTGTGTGTGTGTGTGTGTGTAATCAAAGCTAAAGGTGACTATAGGGGTGTGTATATATTTAGGGCTGGACAGCAGCTGTGATTATTGTATTTTCTTTAATTATTGTAAATTTGTCTAAGAAACTGTTTAGTCATAATATTTTGAAGTATTTCTGATTTGTTCTGTTTAAGAGACGTAGACTATGATCGTGGTGACTGATCACTGAAGTGTGAATGCGTGTGAACTCCTGATTAAACTCCGGCAAAGCTCTCGTCTATAAACCACAATATCAGAAAGAAATTATAAAATATAATATTATAAGATATATATATATATGTATATATACATACTGTATCTCCAAGGTGGAAACAACAACGTTGCGGTTTTGACGGTGAGATGCGGCTCCAGCAGGACAGCGCGCTAAGCGGCGAGGGTTAAAGTCTGATGCAGCTAATTCCGTATAATTTTGCAGATTTATGAAGCCCTCTCCTGAAGAGCCCTTTTTATTCAATAAGTCTAATCTCGTCAGCGAAAGGATACTCTCCTTTTTTTCCTGAGATGATTATCTGAGGGCAGTTTGCTGAGCATGTTGAGCGATTCATTACTAAAATTGATTTATTTTTGTCCCAGAGGAATCCTCGACTTGCTCGTCTCCATTCAGATGTGATGCACACACTCCCAGAGCAAATACATAAATATTGAACCGAATATTAATGGCTTCATTACAGAGGTGGCTTCAGAGGATCCATTAGAGCAGAAACCTGTTCACCAGCGACACCATGTACTCCTCTAACACCCTCAGCAGCTTACAGGGGCCTTAACTCAGGGTGCTAGTGTGCGAGGGGTTAGGGGTAGAGTTTAGGGTTACAGCTAAAAGGTACAAGTGTATGCGAACTGTCAGGGATGAGGATTGATTGATTGATTAAAGTTTAAAACTAGAACCTAAGGCTACATAGATACATCGAGGTGAGTCAGGAATTATCCGCACTCTGTAAAAGTTATGTTAATTAACTTTTAGAAAGTGAGAATGAAAATGGGATTAGTGAAAATTGTTTAGTTCATTTAAATTCAAATTTTATCTGTCACCTACTTGAACATACCACAGTGAAAATCTTGTGTGACTGAAGGATAAATGAGATAGACAGAAATATACAATTCTATAAATCCACAATTTGCAATTTACAAAGTTACAATAAATATCTAATTAAAATAGAAAAATATAAAATGTAAAAATAGATACTGAGTCCTAGAAAAAAGCTTTAGGGAATAGAAACATAAACATGTCAATAGGACTAATGATCAAATTTAGGGTTTGATTGAAGTGTAGAATTCTAATTAGAACTGCATGACTGGAGCTGTAGGTTTTCCGGATAGGGTTAGGGACTAGGATTAAGTGTTACGGGGTTTTAGAGATACAGTTAAACTTTAGGGTTAAGGATGAGAGTAAAGTTTAGGGATTAGGGTTAAGGGACAGTTCTTATTTACTATATTAAGATATTTTAGAAAGATATATGTTATTAATTATAAATAAAGCCCTGCACAAATTCATCAAACACAGTATAAAGCCCGAGTAACATCTGACAGATATTTAAAAAATCAACAGAACTTGTTTAATTTTCTTTTTGTAAGTTTAAATGTAATGGAATAAACTGTAAATTACAAAAAGAAAAATTGTTTGTGTGTGTGTGGGGGGGGGGTGAGGGGGGGATGTGTTACTACAGATAACAGAGATGAAATATAAAAAGTTTACGAAGCAGAAGTGTGTAGTGTCGAGTGTATCGATCTCATATTGCCTGGTGTAGAGCGTGAGGTTTAAAGCCCAGCGTCAGGACGGATTCCTGCGCAGCGCTCTAATTGAACATGCAGAAAGATTGCACTTATCGATCTCTCTGAAAGTCTATAAAAGGAGTTTAAGGAGAAATTAGCTGCCTTCATCTAGTGCTCGTGAAGAACATGACATAAAAGTGCAGAAATTTATACACCAGACTTTAAATTATTTTTAACAACAGGAACACAAAATAACATCGTAAACAAAATGAAGAAATGAAAAGACACACCATCTGATTTCATCATCGCAGCACACACAGTGTAACCTGGCCAAAAGGGGGTAAAGGACGGGGGGGGGGGGTTAGGGATGGGGGGGGGGTAGGGATGGGGGGGTAGGGATGGGGGGTAGGGATGGGGGGGTAGGGATGGGGGGTAGGGATGGGGGGTAAGGCACAGGGTGTAAGGGTTAGAGGTAGGTAGGTAGGTACAGGGGTAAGGGACAGGGGGTAGGGACGGGGGGTGGTGACTGGAGGTAAGGGACAGGGGGTAGGGGTAAGGTCAGGTTTGAATTTTGATGATTTAAGGTTTAGTCTTTAAAAGGTAGTGTTTAGGGTGTTAGAGAGAGAGGGAATGTCGAAGAAAAGGGAAAAGAGGAATAAATGAGGGACAAGTAAAGGAAAGATGGAATAAGTAACAAAAAAATGTGAGAGAGGAAAATTATGAGAGGGAGAGTGAGAGAGGGAGAGTGAGAGAGGGAATGAGTGAGAGAGGGAGAGTGAGAGAGGGAGAGTGAGAGAGGGAGAGTGAGAGAGGGAATGAGTGTAAGTGGGTAATTTGGTTCTTGGCTAATCTTGAGTAGACGAGTGTAATTAGCGATGGAGTTTCTTTCCCCTGGAGGATCCGAGAGAAAGAAATAAAGTGGCAGTAAAACTGCCATTACTGTGTGTGTGTGTGTGTGTGTGTGTGTGTGTGTGTGTGTGTGTGTAAGAGAGATAAACATTTTTCAGAGCTCTTTGCAGGAACTTGTGAACTTTCTCCATAATTCAGAAACATTTTTGGAGCTCAGTAATGATCCGAGGAACTCTTTCAGGAACGCTTTCAGTGTATCAGGGTAGAGCAGGGTTTGGGGGATTTAATGAAGTTTTAAGAGCACGGCAGACTCTGTACAGACTGGAGTCAGTCGGATGGGACTGGCACATGACTGTTCAGATAAGACAAACAAGTCTAAAAGGAGAACAAGAGAACAAAAAGTAACCCTACTTACCCCTAACATTGAATTAACACCCCATATATACATACACTCATCGCCCATAACAGTCAAGTCTCAAAGTTGATGTGTTGGAAATATGGGTGCGTGCAAGGACCGTAGTGATGCTGACATGAGCCAGATTGATGTCTAGACGTCTGGGTCAGATTCACCGCCAGTTTCGGCGCTGTGATCAGGTTTCCATCTTTCCGCGCGTCGGTCCTCACATAGTCAAACCGCACAGGTGAGACAGGGGTATAACAGCAGGAGTAACAGAGGGGGCGGGGTATCAGGGGCGGGGCTTGTAAGACGACTTCCTCTCTCTCTCTCTCACACACACACACACACACACACACACACAAACACACACACACACACACTAATGGATTGGGAATGACTGCTGTCTGGCTCACGGATTACAGAAATTGTCTGAATAACGGATCACATTTTTGAAAAAGTAACTAAGTAACTGAGTTCTTGCCTGGCAGAGCGAACGCGTTAGATTACTGTTACATCAGAAAAGTCACCCGAGTCCTCGAACACGTTACTTTGTATCGCCTTACACACAACACTGCTTGTGGCATGTCTGTTATTTTTTGTACATTGACCTTGACCTTGACCTTGTTTTTCCACTGTCTAGTGCCTGTCTCCTTTGTGTGTTCTGTGAGGGTCATGGCGGTGGGACAGCCAAGCTACTGCGATTCGATCCTGGAAAGAGCTTTTTAGGAACTCTGCTAACCAGTCTGTTTGTTTTATTATTGCGTTGTTGTTGTTTTTTTTTTACTATTCTTGTGTTTATGAGAAAGATGTTATATAAGTGAAGCTTTATTACTGTTATTATGATTATTACATCTCATTGTTTAGGCATAAATGTCAGAGTGAATTATTGTCACAACAACAAATTATCAAATGGTGGCAGTGGACTTTAATAGACCTTAAAGCCTACGTCCATAAAAGTGAAAAAAAAAAAGTGAAAAAGTTTCAATTAATTTTGAATATTAAAAACTCTTTAATACACTTAACCCTGAGCCGCTCTGAGTGTAATCTCAGGCCTGAGGAGATGAAGTGTGTGTGTGATTGTGTTGGACAACGTGCTGTTTATTTCCCTATATACAATCTAAGAGAGGAAATTCTCCTGGAGAAGCAAAGCTCACCATTTTCAGTGCAGTCAGAGGAAGATGTGTTTAACTGTTGTTATTTTTATTATAACGAAAGAATCTAAATAAATCTCTCACTCTGGAAGATCAGTATTCCAACAATCCTTCTCCAGTGTGTTGGAATACTGATCTACTTCACACTTTAGTGCTCTCAGCTGGACCATGCTTGGTGAACCGATCAGAGGTGAGATTTTGGACAATGAGTGTTCCTCAACATCTCCATGAGAAATCTAAAAATGGTGAAGTGTACCTGGCCTGATCTGGAGACACCTGGAAGTGAGCATCTAGAGACCTGAGACATCTTGTGGTCTGAACACCTGCAGATGAAAGGTAAAGGTCAAATGCAATGACAGTCAGCCAGTCGACAAGTGATGGACCTTTAGAGACTAATACGAAACTCGCAATGGGAACTGAATGTGGGAACTGCTGGACCATAAGCTTATGAAGAAGGTCTTCTGGTTGAAACCAGGGATCTGCTGGGGATGATTTCACTGTCAGCATGTTAGTGTCTGAACATACAGTATTTCCTCAATCTGAGCCACCATGATCATCACCAAGACAAACAGGATGTATGAACACTGTACAGTATCTACAGTATCATCTCTCTCTCTCTCTCTCGCTCTCTCTTTCTATAAGGCACTTAAGGAGAACAATGAGCTCCAGAGAAACAATAAGAGAAAACGAGCCAGGAGTCTCTGGGGTTCAGCAGACCAGCAGTTTGATGATATATCAGTGTGTCAGTATACAGTAATAATCAAAGCTGAAATTCTTATTGCTAAATATTAATATTGTTGCTGATGTGATAAGTGGGAGTGATAAATCTGAAAGAGCCCAATCACCTTCATTTTTCATCTTCACAACACAATTGTGGTATTTATTCGTAGGAAGGCCTTAAACAAACAAGTAAATGAGAAACAAATATGACCTTTATATGTATTACTGCATCAGCTCCATTGCAAAAATTGAATAAAGTTTTAAACCAAGAGAATAATAAAGTAAGCTAAAAATGTCTTCGCTTTTGTAAACAGTATGTTATGTAACGTTATGTTTGAGTCCAGCCTAGTGCACACGTCACACTTATGTGGTGTGTGTTTAATAAACACAAATAAGTGAGTAGCTCTGAAACACAGAACTATTAAGGAGAAAAGCACCGCCCTGTACAGTGCAGCGTGGAGGTGAAGAGGACAACACAAACACGGTGATGATCTTCTCCAGGACAGTCCAAACATGTAGGTCAAATCATCAGCAGCACGGGTCAGCACAGTGAAATCCATAACCATAAATCACATGAACAGGCAGAGGTGTGAAGAATATTAATCAATGGGAACTGAAACCAGAAAGAAGGCAAAGCTGGAGAACATGGGGAGAAGGATTTGTGGATGTAAGGCTCAACAGACATGACCGCCTTAGATAGACAAACTAATGAGAACTCAAGAGGAACTTTTTTGGCTGTCAAAACATAATTTGGAAACATAATGGATGGTGGGACAACTTTAGTTCTCTGTTATTTTTGAAAGTCGATGAAATGACTTGGGAAATACACCGACTACATGATGATTATATAATTGGTAACACAATGCTGCAAAAACGGCCTTAAACCATCATTAATACCAAACCAAAAAGGCCCCAGTACAAGTCAAACCCCAGTCACTGAGGTGAGAACATTATGTGTTTACCTCCAGACCACTAGGGGTCAATGATACTACTGATGCTAGGAAATGAGCGAACATAACAACGACCATCACGAACCCCGTATTACAGTAGAGTAATTTGGCAGCTGCACCCCTCAGTAATGTTTCTGAAAGAAAATGAAACAGAGGAAACTTTACAACACTAAGAGATGTGTGACATGAGATACACATGAGATACACACGCTGTGTGTGGGAAGCTGTTGTGTCCCTCAGGAATTTCTAAACCCTGTTAGAGAATAAAGGGACCATAGATGTGCTCGAACGTTGTGCAAACGGATGTTAATCAGCATAAACGCTCCAAATAAAGTTGTTTTTCTCGGAGGTTGTATTTGCAATGTTGTGTTTGAGCCACTCATTCAATGTTTTTATCAAAGCCTCTTGTCCTTTTAACTGATGCAACTCAAGATAGTACAAACACCAAAACATCGTACACAGTGATCAAACCCTAAAAAACCTTTATTGATGAGTAAATAAAGGAGTTAAATGTGTGTGTTGTGGAGGACATCAGAGTGAACTGATATTTTGGATTGACTGCAGTTTGAGATCCGTACTCACCCTTCACATGCTTCTTCATCTGGTTGGGTTAGTTATGAGTTTACAGAATAAGACCAGGTGTTTTCATGTGGTTACCTGTGAAAACTACACGTGTCAAAGTTTGGATCTGATTTACAGGAATACAAGTTCATACAGCACGTCCAACGTCAGAGGAACTGGAGCTCTTACTGATGTTTCTACATCTATTTGCAAAGACCAGTGTTCCCAGTATCTTCTTTACCCAAAGTCACCCAAAGACCCAGAGCCAGGGCCTATCCAGTGTTCTCAAACTTGGCTGGCTAATTAAGAGTGAATGCTAATGCAAAGATAGAATTAGCATATAGCTATTTAAAACACCCGATTAACTCATCCAGTTTTACCAAAATCATTTTACTCTCTCTCTCTCTCTCTCTTTCTACAGTGGTTTATCCTGTACAGAGTCACGGAGGCCTGGAGTCTGTCCCAGGGAATCAGGGCACGATGCAGGGAACACCCTGGACATGGTACTAATGCATCACACACACACACACACACACACACACACACACACACACACACACACACACACACACACACACAGGGGAATTTGGAAATACCAATTAGCTTAATCTGCATGTCTTTTAACTGTGGGAGGAAACTGGTGATCCTGGAAGAAACCCAACAAACAAGGTGAGCTTAGTGGGATTCTAACCCTCGACCCTAGAGGTACGAGGCCACCATTCAAAATAGCTGATACATCATGCTGAGCTCACCAATCATGCTCCTGATTAAATAAATTGACAATAAGATCCGCCCACATGCAGTACTAGAGATTATGGGCCCTTACAAACAGGATATATGACAAAGACAACCCGTTCCAACTGCCACAGCATTTCTAATGGCACCCTTTCACTCATAGGCTCTTGCAATTATTCAATTCAATTCAATTCAATTTTATTTCTATAGCGCTTTTAACAATGGTCATTGTCTCAAAGCAGCTTCACAGAAATTAAAAGAAAATGAAATTATCCTTACTTCCCCCACCCCTTTATGGCATCCCTGTCCCCGCCCACATATCTCCTGTCACCTGATGTTTGTGTTGCCACGCCCCTAGATTATCAAATCGTTATTTAATCCTGACAATTTAATTTCCCTGAATTACATTAGAGGCTAATCCTCTGCTCATATCTGCTACATAACTCATGATTTTATCTCTGCTTGTTTCTCTTCCAGATGTTCAGTTTACTTCCATCTCGATATAAAAGAGAAAAGAGGAAAGTCGTTATTATTGTGTTTTAAGCTCGACTGGGTGTGTGCTGTGAATCTGCCGTCATGGTTCTATTTCAGGAGTTTTATTTGGCACTAAATGGCGAGCTCATCCCGCCTCATAAAGTCAGATATGGTGGTAATTAGAGAGCGCGTGTGCTTAAGACGGCGGCTTTATTGTTTTCTAAATGGAGGGAACGCACTGCCCATTAAGTGGAGAAGAAGAAGCAGATACACACTCCTCTCACAGGGCACATAGAACTTCATTAGCAAAGAAATGAGCAACGAGAGGAAAAGACAGAGTGAACTTCCTGTCAGGAAGAGAAGAGGCATTCGCTCACAGTGTTACCACACATATACACACACACACACACACACACACACATACACACACACACACACACACACACACACACACATACACACAAACACACACACACACACACACACCTACACATACACACACACACACACACACACATACACACACACACCTACATACACACACACACACACACACCTACATACACACACACACACACACACCT
>JAAGKR010015097.1:0-10382 GCA_011419295.1 Clarias macrocephalus
TTTTGAAGAAGAAAGGATTTCCCACTAAATATTGATTGTTGTATAGAAATTTTAATGTTATTAAAACATTGAATTTGACTTTTGTCTCAATAATTCCGGCCACCTCTGTATGCGAGATGGAAAGGTTGTACTATCGGTAGTGCAGTACATAGTGCAAGTTGTGAAAACCGCAGTTATCTAGAGCAGGGTCTTATTTCAGCATGCATATGAAAGCATTTGATATTCTGAGGAATTATAATGTGCTTGAGGCTGTGCTGTGATGAAATATGATGTGTCTGTGATAATGTGAGAGTCCCAAGCCTATGATTCCAAATCAAACCCACCAGCTCTGACTTTCACTTACTATTTTAGACATTGCGTATTTTTTTTATTTTTTAAGTGAATTATAGCACCGTAAGAACAACATGTTTTAGCATGATGTTTCTCCATGCTTTTAAAGGAATGAGGAACTGACTGTTTCCCAATAAGAAAGGTTTCTATGTACAGCCCTTTCAGGAAGCTAAAAACATTTTCCTACTCAAATATCCGCTTTACTTAGAACATACCAAAACACCCAACAAATGCAGCAAAAATGCTCTTTCTTTCCGTAGATGTATTTATTAGGCTCAGCGATGTTCACAGTGAAAGAACTTCTGCAGGACAAGAACTACACGCTCAACCTGCCACTCTGGTACGATTCTTTTTTATAAAAGTTTTTTTACATTTTATTTTAAAGAGTAAATTTTAAAGAAACTTTAGTAGTGTAGATCAATATAGGAAACAGTTGATGGCCGGAGGGCCATCAACTGTCTTCTGTCAACTGTCTTCTGTCTAGAAATAGTTTAAAATAAAAAAAAGTATTACATTTCTAACCATTTTTTTTAAGGGGGGAGGGATAGTTTATTTTTCTGTATTTTTCCGATTTTTGTTGCACAGAGGATAGCTTAGCCATTATTTTTATGTAATTTGTTTCAGTTCGGCCGAGAACAAGCGGGTGGGGAATATTACGGTCATCGCCTGGCAGCTGGAGGAGAAGAGGGAGCAGCGGGCACCACTTACCCATCTACCAGATACCAACAATGGCAGGGTTAGACCCACTTTCTAGCATGAACTTGCACTTATTATATTTCCACATGTGCTTTAAATTACAGCGACTAACATCGAAATAGAAAATGAATCAACAGCTTCAAGCCTGAATTGTACATTTAAGACCTTGGGTATAAGCAAAAAAAAATTGATTTTTTTTCTTCCACAGACAGTCCTTTCTGTCGATGAGAGTCTGACAGAATCAATAGGAGTTCGAGCCAAATATGCCTCTTTAAGTAAAGACACGCTCCTGCGATCAGGTACGAGTTCAGTTTTGACTGATCAAAGGTCTGTAAAACTATTTTGTGGGGAAAAGAATAATTACGACTTCACTATAAGCACCCGTCTGAAAAGGTCATTATCCTGATGATGAGTTTATATTAGAATTTCTGAGAGAGTATTGAGTTAATTGGTCTGTTATGGGAAATGTATAGGGGTCTGTAGGAGTGAAATTTATCTGTACCATTAACTGTGAGTGGTATTGTGTATTTATTGCTTAATTCTGTCTGGGAGATTTAGTTGTTCATACATTCAAAAATTTTCAGGGTCAGTCTGAAAGACACATTAAGTATGTAGAGGAGGGGAATGATAGATTATGAATCTTATTGCACTGATTTATGTGGGGTTTTTCATAATTTCTTTTACCAATAATTAGTTTGAACTTCAATAATTTTAATAAGTTATAATATTATGGCTGATCGGTGTGTGCATGCGCACACACAAAATATTATCTAAATATTATTGTAATAACATTTAATGCAAATGTAGTGATTTAGTTTAGCTAAAGCTTCTTCAGATTTCAGTGTCTAAAAATAGACTTCCTCCCCACCTCATACTAACAGTTTCAGTATTAAAGAACTGATTTAGGAGTACATGAAAACGTCCATCCTCCCGTTTCCTTTTCAGTGTTTGGGGGAACCATGTCCCGGATGTACCGCTTCCCCACCACAGACGGGAATCACTTGCGTATTCTGGAGCAAATGGCCGAGAGCGTGCTGTCTCTCAACGTCCCACGGCAGTTTGTCAATCTTCTGCTGGAAGAAGACTCTGCCAGGTACGCATGCATGTGCTAATTCTGATAATCTCATACGAGTAATAAAAAAACCATTGTGGACTCTACACTATAATTTGGGTTCTCCAGGGTCATGCAGTTAATAATGGGTCCAAATATCTGGGCCACTAATTCAGATGCTTCTATTTTGCCCAACAACATGAGTTAAAAGTTAAAATTCAGAGTTTTCAGTGCTTCAATGACCGCGTGCACCCAAGCTGACATGGACTGCACAAGATGTGCGAAATCTTGTGACTTCAGATCAATTCCATCAGAATTTTGTATAAACATGTACTTTAACAGAAGAGATGAGGAATTAGAAAATCTGATCTTTAGTTAACACAGGCAACAGTACAAATCTGAGGGAAAATCAGAGGGCGTAGCCATTTTAATGCTATATAATTTTTTGAGTTTGTTTTTGATACACAATGCATTTGAGCAGAGAAGGATGACTTGAAACACTTTTAATAATAGGAATTTGTTTACATAAAAGAAAAGTGTAAATATTGAGCAAGTTTGGGAAAGAGTTCAGCCATAAATGCCGATTCTTTTCTGTGGGGATGACAATGAGTAAGAGTGAGTGATCAGTGTGGATATGTTGATTTAAGGGAATGATTAGTTGGGTTAGTTAGGGAAAGATTTTGTGTATTGAGAAGACTACCCTAAAATGACAGGTTGAAATTGGAGTTGGAGGCAACTTGCATGTTCCCTTGAACTCAACATCAGGACTCACTTCATCTCTACCTAAATAGATTGATGCAGCAGCGATTTAGTCCAGCTCATCTTTCCTTTCTGCAGCTTCCACATATTCAAATTTCATGCTAACATCCATCAGCGCCATCTCACTTGTCATCTAGTGGTCCTGTAGCCTAGCTGAGTCTCTGGCATAACTGATCACAGCTTTGTCAAATTACATTCTGGAACACTGAGTCAGAGTTTTGTGGGAGGTGTAGATTTCCTATTAATATGACGTTCAAATTGAAGCTGGTGCTTTTTTCATATTCATACCAAGGGGAAAAAATAACCGTTGATTTTGATGTATGTGTTTGTGTCCACAGAGTGTCTGAGCTGAAAGAGTTAGGGGAATTATCTCCATGTTGGGAGAACCTCCGGCAGCAGATCGTAACACAATACCAGAGCATTATTCTCACCTATAAGGAAACACTGAAACACCTGCAGGACTACAAGGGTGGGTGGAGTAACTGGAAACAATGTGCAAGTCAGCCTCAAAATTATTGACACCTTTGACAAAATATATTTGCAAAGGATGATATTTTGGGTTTACTCTGACTCAATATGAAAGTATTAGTTTGAGTCTCACACACACAGAAGAAACCTATTCAGTTGTTGGCATGTGTGGGCTCATTTTGGTGGAAGATGATAGCAGCCACTAAATTGATGGAGCAGTTTTTTTTTTTTTTTCAGAATCAGTTGATTCATCACCGGTTGGTGCATTACCACCACCTACTGGACTGGAGTGTTGTGCAGAACAGAACAATAACAGGATATAGTGATTTATAGCTTTGTATACTGTATATGCAGGGGTTGGACAGCTAAATTTGACCAGCCTGGAGGCCAATCTTCATTGATTGCAAATTCCACCTTTAAGAGCAGAATGAAGGTGCAGATTAATAACACAGTTTTGCTTAAAATATTGCAACGCACACAACATTATGGGTGACATATCAGAGTTCAAAGAGGACAAATTGTTGGTGCGCGTCTCGCTGGCGTATCTGTGACCAAGACAGCAAGTCTTTGTGATGTATCAAGAGCCATCCAGGGCAATGTCAGCATACCACCAAGAAGGACGAACCACATCCAACAGGAGTAGCTACTGCATCTGAAAGGGATGTCGGGGTGCTAACCCGCATTATATCCAAAAGAGATGTGGACAATGTGAAACATGTATTGTTCTCTGGTGAGTCCACCTTCACTGTCTTTCCCACATCCAGGAAAATTACGGTGTGGAGAAGCCCCAACGAAGCGTACCACCCAGACTGTTGCATGCCCAGAGTGAAGCATGGGGGTGGATCAGTGATGGATCAGTGATGGTCTGGTCTGCAATATAATGGCAATCCCTAGGGCCAATACTTGTATTTATTGCCAAGGACTACCGAACCATTCTGAAGGACCATGTGCACCCAATGGTTCAAACATTGTATCATGAAGGCGGTGCCGTGTATCACAATGATAATGCACAAATACACACAGCAAGACTGGTGACAGAGTGGTTTGATGAACATGAAAGTGAAGTTGAACATCTCCCATGGCCTTCACAGTCACCAGATCTAAATATTATTGGGCCACTTTGGGGTGTTTTGGAGGAGCGAGTCAGGAAATGTTTTTCTCCACCAGCAGTGACCTGGCCACTATTCTGCAAGAAGTATGGCTCAAAATCCCTCTGGCCGCTGTGCAGGACTTGTATCTGTCATTCCCAAGATGAATTGATGCTGTTTTGGCCGCAAAAGGAGGCCCTACATCATTCTAATGAATTATTGTGGTCTAAAACCAGGCGTTTCAGTTTCATTGTCCAAACCCTTACAGTATAATCAGCATTTCAATGTTTTATTGGATGCTTTTAGTAGTTTTAACTTGTTCAAAACGTAAGAACTGCTTGAGTTGAAAGGTTCTAAAGTCAAATCAAATTGACACACAGCCTGTTTCTAAAAAATGCTGTTTTTAATATATTGGCACCCCTATGATTAACATCTCATGAAACCTATCTCTCTTAATTTCTACCATAGATGCATGTAGAGACTCTTGCTCTATGCTCCATGCAAAACGTTTCACGCTTCTGTATATTCTTTGTAATGCCATGACAGAATGGTTGAGTGGCATCTTTGGTTCAGTCCATGCAAATCTCGAGCCTGAGATGGCCGTTTCCAAACATGGCTCCTTAAAGCGTTTCTGTATTGATTTTGGTGTCATTTTGTCAACCACTAAATCAACCCTAAATCTATTCTAGTATAGTAACAACATTCATAGTCCACCACCATCATTTTTAGGATAGTTTCTTTGAATGCAGGCCCTTTTCACCAATGGGTGATTTGAGTTCATGGGGTTTGATTTTGGTCTTATTTCAATCAATGTGGGATGCAGTATGTCAGAGCAACACTTTCAAACAGACAAATTATGGAAGTTTGTTGATTGTTAATCTAGGGATATCTCCATGCACACATACAAACAAATAATTCCTCTCTAACTCTGTGTTCATCTCTCTTTCATTCAGGCCCCTCGTTCAAAGCAAGCAGCCTCAAAGCTGACAGGAAGCTGGAGTTCATGTCCACTAACCTCCACGTGCAGCGGATGAGAGTCCAGGACGACTCCGGGTTTGGTGAGACTCCACCTCGCTCGTCCTTCCACCAGAGCGCTTCTAGGAAAAGCCGGTGAAAGTCGGCAGCCATCTTGGCAACACTCCCAGACAGTTATTTCCAGTTTTATAAGCCCGGTGCAGAGGAATGCAAGAGAAACTCAGAATAGACCAAAATGATGAATTCCTATGTAGCTTACAGTCTAGTTTATTTATAGGTAGGTTTGTTTATTTCTGAAGTTGAACTGAGAGGAGCCGAGTAAGAATTAGATCAAGGTTTAAAAAAAATCTTTCTTGTCCTCTGTTTTTCTCCCATCTCTTGCATTTCTGGTTTATTTGCACAATGAACTGTGGGAAGCGCTAATCAGTGCATTTAACACCAAAACGCACACACACACACACACACACACACACACACACACACACACACACACACACACACACACACACACACACACACATCGTCTTGGCAGTTTCTCTCTTTACGCCTTAATGGGTAAAACATGCAGGCTCAGGGGAAACACTAATACACACAGGGATTATTATTTATGCTCTACACATGAACGCACACACACACATGCACATTACTGTAATATAATCTCAAGAGGCCTAATTTGAATTATGAAATTTATGAAATTTCCTCTTACTCACAGATGCGAGTACACATACACACACAAACTTAGGTCTCTTTTTTAGGCTGCAGCTCCCTATGAGTACTGACCTACATTTGATGACGTATTAGCTATCAATCCCAGTCCCTGGCAGATATATAATGTAGAACATAAACACTGTGTGTGTCTATGTGTTATTTGAATGTTATCTATGTACATTAATTCTTTAGCTTGTATCTATTTAACATGTTCTGGATGTTCTGGTAGGTGTTTTGCTTGTGTTTAATATTGTGGTGCGTTTGTGTGTGTGTGTAGATCACACATATGACGTGGTGACGATCGGCGCTCCAGCAGCTCACTGTCAGGGCTTTAAGAACAACGGGCTGCGCAAACTCATTCAGAAATTCGAGGAGGCCAAGAAACAGTAAGTGACAGCGATCAAAGTCTGGCCTGGAATATGAGAGCTCTGTCTGTCTGTCTGTGAGTGTTCAAAGAATAGTAGTATGGAGTATAATAATAATAATAATAATAATAATAATAATTTTTATTTATATAGCGTGTTTCCAGAGCTCAAGGACACTTGAACCAAAGGAGTTCATTTCAACGAATCAGATGTATAATATTCAGAAAAGAAGTGAGTTTTGAGTAAAGATTTAAATGCTGAGAGATTGTTAACAGAATGGAGAGAGTGTGGTAGAGAATTCTAAAGTTTTGGTGCAATAACACTAAAAGATCTACCCCCCATTGAAGAGAGGCGGTAGCAAAAAAGCCAGAATCAGAAGAACGAAGTGAGCGAGTCGGGATGTAGGGGACAAACAATTTGAAAAGATAAGAGGGAGCTAAGCAATTTAAAGATTTAAAAACGAGAAGAATTTTGGATTTAATGCGGTAGGCTACTGGGAGCCAATGGAGATTATAGAAGATTGGAGTTATATGAGCAGAGCGTTTAGTATGAGTGAGTCGCAGAGTTTTGAATATATTGCAATCTGGAGATGGAACTGGCAGGTAGACCAATGAAGAGGGTATTACAGAAATCAATGCGTGATGAGACAAATGCATGGATGACAGATTCAGCATCTTTGGTACTGATGAAGGGACGCAGTTAGGCAATACGACGCAAGTGGTAGAATGCAGATTTAGTGACAGATTTAATGTGAGACTGAAAGGAGACTGTTGAGTCGAAGATAACTCCTAAATTTTCGACAGAAGTGGATGTTTTGATGTGGGAACAAGCAATCTCACAAGTGAAATTGGTGGAAATATTCCTGGTGAGTGATGGGGTTTCAATAAAAATCATCTCTGTTTTATCCATATTAAGTTTTAGAAAATTTAAGTTAAGCCAATCTCTAATGTCCTTCACGCAGGCAGACATTTTGTCAATTTGGACAGATGGAGTAGGTGTACAAATAATAGAATAAAGTTGAATGTCGTCGGCATAAAAGTGATACTTAAGACCATGACGTTGAAAGATCAGACCAAGTGGGATTATGTCAATTGGGAATAATAGTGGGCCAAGAACGGATCTCTGGGGAACACCTCGCTTGAGGGGTATGGTAGGTGACTGAAAAGGGTCGAAGAGATTATTATCAACTAGAATGGACTGGAGTTGGGTAGCAACAGTAACCAGACCTAAAAGACAGACATGTATAGGACAGGTGTATTGAACCAAAGGAGTTAATTTCAACGAATCAGACGTGAAACATTCAGAAAAGAAGTGAGTTTTGAGTAAAGATTTAAATGCTGAGAGATTGTTAATAGAACGGAGAGAGTATGGTAGAGAATTACAAAGTTTTGGTGCAATAACACTAAATGATCGACCCCCCCATTGAAGAGAGGCGGTACCGAGGGACAGCAAAAAAGCCAGAATCAGAAGAATGAAGTGAAATAATAAAAGAGAAGTGTATTCTGAGGACTCAAAATAAAAGTGTTTTTCATATGTCACATTTATTGGCACCCCCGTCAAAAGTTTACATCTGTTGTCGGAAATCAACATGTACTGTATACCCTGGCATTTGTGTGGTCTTGTGTGAGAGATAAAGCATAAGAAAAATGAGAGCTTAACTTTTAAGAAAAAGAGCTTGAATTTCTTCTAGAGTTCAAAGAAATTGAATGGATGTCAAAATAATGTCATATCATGCATTTTTATCCATTTTTAATTACTGTTAATGATGTAGAATGACCATGAAACAGTGGGTCCCTTGTGTCATGTAAGATATTACAATGATTCACAAAAACCAATTCTGAAGGTTTATATATATATATATATAATCTTATGGGATCGGTCCAAAAACAAATCATAGTGGTGTTCACTTACTCACCCATTCTCTATACCGCTTATCCTGTACAGGATCGTGGGAAGCCTGGAGTCTATCCCAGTGGCCCCGGAGCACTCCACAGGGTACACCCTGGACAGGGTGTCAATCCATCTCAGGGCACACACACATATATCACGTGGCACTCTCAGTTGTGTGGGTGTGGGTGTGTGGATCTGAGAGAAAAGCTGAATTGCTTTCATACTCTGCTTAGTAACAGGCTGGTCTTCATAACACAGCATCCATAACTGCCCACTCAGCAGTGTTGTGCATAGAGCTCAGCACATTTGCACAGCTTACGTGCTCATACACACGAGAGCTCTGAAGTCAACTGAACTGATAAAACTAAATTATACAATTAGATTCTCATGCACAATGAAACGTCTTTATATTTGCAGTTGTAATTGCTCGCTATGAGTGGACATCACACCTAAGGAGCATTTCATTACTATTACGTTGTGTATTATTGCATGTTGATTTGATTTTTATCTTTGTTATGGCTCTTAATCAGTGTACTTTCTTTCTTTTTCAATGCTGCTTTTTATAACTCTTGTTTTCAGGAATGAAATTATTTTATTTTATATATTATATATATTAGTAGTGATGCTATTGTTTTCCTTTGTCATTTATGTTCTGCTTTTTAATTTCCTTTTTTGTTTTCCAATCAGCATTTATGAGGAGGAATGGTGAGTTTTTTTTTTTTTGAGTTGACAAGTTTCTCCCACTATTTGTTTGTTTTTAGATGTTTTACTCTTTCTCTGTCTATCTTTTCTTTCTTTCTTTTTTTTTTTTTTAACAATCCAATCCAAAACCCTGAATCAATTTTCAAGGTCTTTTTTTGACTCCATCAGTTATAAATAATAATAATAATAATAGTAATACTTTATTAATATTCACTAGTGAAAGACTAAAATCTATTAAAATCTATTTTCTGTTTTATTTAATTTTTTTATAACTGGTGAAGCAAAAACTGTTCTTTATATAATAGGCTGGGAATTTCAGGTCCTACTCTGTCTGTCTGCATGATTTATTTTAAATTTCTTTCCCATGGATCCATCCCACAAGTGTGACCGTGTCGCAGTAGGTGTGTGTCTAAGAGATCTGTACCCCATACACAAAAATGCAAACATTTCTATTCTGTGTTTGTTCTCGATGTCTTATATGGAGACACATACAACCACATGTATCACAGGCCATGTATCTGTAGAAAGATAACCAGTAGCATGTTTTGAAAGGGGCTACATGAATATAATGGGGAACATCATGGGGGTTCAACATAAGTGAACCCCACTCGCCTCAATACGCTTTGGAAAATATGCTCAAAATTGTGTTCCCATTCCCACAGCACAGTGGGGCGATGGGGGTTCACTTGTGTCACCCATTTCTGACAATCATGCTACTGGTTATTGTTTATATTTCAGTGTCTGGTTTCTGCACTATGTAATTATGTGTATGCGTGTTAAACGTCTAGTTTGATCAAAAATGTACTTTTCCATTAACTAAGATATATTTGGGGATTTTATTCATTCCTTGGAGTTACGACATTAATAGGATTAACAGAGAAGCAGAAGAAATTTTAAAAAATGACTTCCTTTTTTCCAGTGCTCAGGATCTTCTTTAGATTAGCCAGTTTGTGGTTTTCAGGATATAGTTGGACTAGAAATTTTGCAGAAGTGAGAACCTAATATCGAAAATAGGTAAACCGTGGGAAGTAAATGTTGCCACACTGGATGACTGTATGTTGTAAACTTTTTGCTTTCATAAGGTTACTAAAAGGAGAAAAAAAAAATAATGAGATGGAAGTATAGGCGAAGTCAGGTGTGATAACCTCTGTTAGGTCTTGCTATAAATGATGTCCTGCTTCACAGCAATCTATGATCACATGCTGCTTGTGGCTTTAGTTATCAAACACCATTTCTCAGATCACATTTGTAGTAACAAGGAAATTGTGTAAATTGCATATTTGAAATGTAAACATGGATTTTGAACATATTCCAATATTTTTATATCATATTATTTTCTTCACACTTAAT
>JAAGKR010015098.1:0-10382 GCA_011419295.1 Clarias macrocephalus
AATTTTTATAAAGCTTTTTACAGTTGTCATTGTCGCAAAGTGGCTTTACAAAATCAAAAGAGAATTATGAAAATTAGTTTGGAATGTGAAAAATCCATATGTGATCAGAAAAACTCATTATATTGTAGTGTAGTGTTCATTATATTACTCTGTTCCAAGCTACTGGCAGTCTCCTTTTCCTGTGTTTGACCCCTTAATAGAAGCACTTTTCAGTTTCTTGTTGGCTTATGAGAGATTTTTTAACATTTTACTGTTGATTGGAAAGAGTTTGTTAACCACCTTTCTCTTTTCTTCTTCGGTTAACTGTAAAAATGTATTTTTGTTCTTTGATGTTTTTTTTTGCAGTCCTCCGTGTGTGTGTGTGTGTGTGTGTGTGTGTGTGTGTGTGTGTGTGTGTGTGTGTGTGCTGTGCTACATCCTGCTTCTTTGGTCTCCTGTGTTGCTGCGTTCAGAGTTTGGCTGCGGGTTTTTTGTTTACTGATTCAATTCTATTCTATTCTATTCTATTCTATTCTATTCTATTCTATTTATATAGCGCTTTTAAGAATGGTCATTGTCTCAAAGCAGCTTCAAAAAAAAAAAAATTGGAAAAGAAAATTTATGGACTTGTGTATGTGTGAGAAAAATGTGTCTAGATAATAATAAGATTGTCCCTAATGAGCAAGCCGAGGGTGACGGCGACAGTGGCAAGGAAAAACTCCCTGAGATGGCAATAGCAAGAAACATTGAGAGGAACCAGACTCAACAGGGAACCCATCCTCATCTGGGTGATAACAAATAGAAATTATCTGTATAATATAACATCATGTGTGTTATGCAGGTTAAAGTTCAATATAACAGAAGTTATTTATTCTGAAGCTGGCACAATCTCCAGATGCCTTCGGGATGGGTAGAAAAATAAAGAGCAAATGGAAAGAATTAGCGTAGCTGCCATTCAGGATAGATTGAGTATGAGGTAAAGAAATTAATTATGTGTATGCCAGATTAAAGAGATGCGTCTTGGGTCTACTTTTAAACTGGGAAACTGTGTCTGAGCCCCGAACACTGTCAGGAAGGCTATTCCAAAGTTTTGGAGCTAAATATTAAAATACTCTACCTCCTTTTGTAGATTTTGATATTCTGGGAACTACCAGAAGTCTGGAGTTTTGTGATCTTAAGGAACGTGGTGGATTGTATCATATCAGAAGACTGGCTAGATATGTGGGAGCATTTAGAGCCTTGTATGTAAGTAATGCTATTTTGGAAGTAACTCTAAACTGAACAGGTAGCCAGTGCAGGGACAATAATATTGGGGTTATATGATCATATGTTCTTGATCTAGTGAGAACCCTGGCAGCCTACAGTTGGACTAACTGTAGCTTGTTTATTGCGGATGCAGGACAGCCACCCAGTAATGCATTACAGTAGTCCAGTCTGGAGGTCATGAATGCATGAACCAGCTTTTCTGCATCATATACTGATAAAATGTTCCTAAGCTTGGTGGAAAAGGCTGTTTTTGTGATATTGGAAATATGATATTCGAAGGATAAGTTAATGTCTAATATTACGCCCAGGTCTTTTACTGTCAAGCTGGTGGTAACAGTACATCCTTCTAAAAACAAGCTAAATTTTGAGAGCTGTTTTGTACTGGTTTTTGGGCCAATAAGTAATATCTCTGTTTTATCTGAATTTAGTAAAAGAAAGTTATCGGTCATCCCGTCTTTTATATCTTGAAAACACTCAGTTAGTCTAGACAACTTGGGTATTTTGTCTGGTTTTGTTGAATGTATGGAAACAATGGAAACTAATCCCATGTCTTCTAATGATGTTACCCAAGGGAAGCATGTATATTGAGAACAGCAGAAGTCCTAAAACTGACCCTTGTGGGACCCCATATTTCACTGGCATTACACCAGACTGTTCTCCATTTAGACTGTTCTACAAAATTGTATTGATCAGACAGGTACTGTAGGATCTAAACTATTTTAACGTCTGTCTCTGAATACCTATGTGATTTTGTAAGCGATCTATGAGAATGTTATGATCTATAGTGCCGAATGCAGCACTAAGACCAAGTAAGACTAGTGTTGTGATGCAGCCTTGGTTCGAAGCTAAAAACAAGTCAATTGCAATTTTAAATAGTGCAGTTTTTGTACTATGATGGGGCCTGAAACCTGACTGAAATTCTTTGAGGATGTTGTTTTCCTGCAAGAATGTGCATATTTGAGCTGATAATACCTTTTTTAATATTTTTTTATATAAACGGAGGGTTTGAAATCGGTCTGTAATTTCATTTCATTCTGGTCTAAATTATATTTTTTAAGAAGAGGCTTAAATAACTGCCAACTTGAAAGATGTGACCTAGATATAATGTGACCCAGAGGGATGTGACCTAGATATAATGAAGAATTAGTTATGTTTAAAAGCGGCTCTTCAACTGTACGCACCACTTATTTTAAAAAATCTGTTTGGGAGTGGATCTAACAAGCATGTTGTTGATTTAGCTGAGGTGATAAGTTTATACTGTACAGCTCTTCCTTTCCTATACCTGTAAAGCACTGAAAATCTAAATGTGAAGCTTTAGACTGGACTGGATTGTGAGATGCTGTTAGAGGTTGAACTTCCATTATTTTCTTCGTGATACTATCGATTTTTTCATTGAAGAAGTCCATAAAGTCTTCACTTCTAAACTGTGTTGGGATACTCTCTGCAGGCATCATTGGTTTTGTTAGGCTAGCCACTGTACTAAATAACCTGAGATTGTTTTGGTTTCTTGCTATCAGTCTGCTCAGATGCTCAGTTCTAGCAGCTTTTAGAGTCTGTCTATAGCTGTTCATACTATCTTTATATGCAATTTGAAAAACTTCTAATTTTGTTTTTCTGCACTTTCACTCGAGGTTACGGGTTGCTCTCTTTAGGGCGCGAGTATGACTATTGTACCATGGTGCAAGGGTATTATCTCTGACTTTTTTTTAATCTGATGGGAGCAAAAGTGTCTAATGTACTGATAAAAATAGTGCCCATACTGTTAGTCACTTCATCTAGATCGTCTGCATTTAGGGGTCTAATAAGAAATTGGGACAGATCCGGCAGACTACTTGTGAATCTGTCTTTAGTAGTCAGATTCATAAATCTATGACATGGGGAGACACAGATAATCTGTTCTACAGGTAGAGTATATATGAGAAGGTGATGATCTGTTATATCATCACTTTGAGGTAGATTGTCTACATCAGAGACATCTATACCATGGGATATAAATAAATCTAGTGTATTATTAAAGCTGTGAGTTTCTCCATTTATATTTTGGTTAACCCCTGAAGGAATTTAGCAAATCCATAAATGCGAGTGCTAAAGCGTCGCTAGCATAATCTACATGAATGTTAAAGTGTCCTACTATCAATACTTGTGCACATTGTCCCTAATGAGCAAGCCAAGGGTGACGGCGGCAAGGAAAAACTCCTTGAGATGGCAGTAGGAAGAAACCTTGAGAGGGACCGGACTCAACAGGGAACCCATCCTCATTTTGTCACGGCATGCCAGGTCACGCCCATGTCTTAAGCAAAGCCATGATCATGCACTCCAGCTCCATATCCACCCCACCTCTTGCTTTTCAACGCCTCATTCACCGCTTCCATCACACCTGTTCTCAATTCCTAATCATCACAACTACCTATTTAAACCATGCTCTAACATCACCACGTCGCCAGATTATTGTGTGCTACTCATGCCCAGTATTCCAGTGTTCTTTTCTGTTTCAACTTTCCGGATCACGACCACGCTCTGTTTCACCGACCTCGTCTTTGTCTCACGTCTTGGATATATTGCCTTCTCGTATTTACTGTTGCCGACCTCCGGAATTGTCTCTCGACTACGAACTTGGATTACGGACTCTCTCCACTCACCGGCTTTGACCCTCACCAGTCTCACGATCACAGGTGATCTCCACGCCGGCAAACACAGCAGCGCTCGCTCTTCACACACCCCGGCTGCACACTTCCGAATTCCCGTTGCGGAGCTCATTGACTGGACACTCTGCGCTTACTCTCCACACACGCAGGCTCCCCACTTCCGCATTTTCGCAGCAGAGCTCATTCAGAGTAATAGTAGCACTGGCTCTGAACTTGGATCACTTACCCCCACGAACCAGCATGACACATTTGGGTGAAACAGAAAGCAGAAATTGATCTGCATTCATACTGTGTGTTAGGTGGCAGACAGTTCAGTATAACAATTGTTAACAGATGTTAATTAATGTTAATATGGAGTCCAGGTAGTTATTGGATGCTCAGGTAGACTTTTAGGAAATTACAGTCCTGAACTAATGAGCGACTGCAGTCCTCAGAGAAACAGCTGTCAACATCAGTCGAAGCCAGAACCGTCTTCATCATCCCAAAGAGACATACGTGTGACCAGATCTCCAACCAGAAGTGGGGCACCAGGATGAGTTAGACAGGTCCAGAGGGCAGAGGGAGTCTGGATCAAGTGGGGCAGGATGAGTCAGACAGGTCCAGAGGGCAGAGGGAGTCTGGATCAATGGCAGCTCAGGAATGACATGTGTAGCTCAACAGAGAGAGGGAAAGAGAGAGGGGGGGGGGCATAGAGGAGAGATAACAGTTAGGTATGGTCACAGTCACATAATGTGAATATATATTAAGTGTAGAGTGCAAGCAGGGACTCCGGCAGGACTAACTAAAACAGCATAACTAAAAGGGAGAGCCAGAAGGAAACATAGACATGAGGGGGAACTGAGATGTAAAGCAACCAATCACCTCACCGTCAACAACACCGTTGTTGAGTGATCAATGAGAGTGAAAAAAACAGCATTCAAACATACCAGGTCACCATAATACTCTATGCCTATGAGTCTCCCAGATCTGCTCCTTTACCTAAGGCTAATCTATTTACAAAATGCTTGGTTAAATAAATAGGTTTTTAGCCTAGTCTTAAACACTGAGACTGTGTCTGTGTCCCGAACACTATTTGGAAGGCTATTATCTAGACCCCTGCTGTAGTTTTTTATAATATGCGGTACTGACAAGCAGCCTGCATCCTTTGATCGAAGTAGGCGTGGTGGATTGTAAGACAGTAGCAGTTCACTCAGATACTGTGGCATGAGACCATTTAGTGTTTTATATGTCAAAAGACATATAGAAGTCTTTCACTGTTGCACTTAATGGAACAGAAAGGTCATCTAAAGTTACAGTGTGATCAATAAGATTGTTTTTAGCTGCATGTGGTCCTATGGCTAGAACTTCTGAGGATTAAGCAGAAGAATGTCCTCATGTCCTTCACACATTGCGCAACTTTATTAAGCTGGTTTTTCTCATGTTTTTGCTGAGACATATAACTGTATGTATTTAGCATAACAGTGAATACTAATACAGTGGAACCTTGGATTATGAACATAATTCACAGTTTTACACAGTAACTTTTCCTCTTCTCTTATTTGAGTTTCACACACACACATGCACACTTTTATCGGAAAAATTAACAAGGAACTATCGCTATTGACACTCGCGTGAACGCACACTAAGAAGGACGTTCTTTTAATTAATGGTGCTTGCGAAGCCAAGCACTACTATTATAATATCACAGGTTTATTATTTTCTTTTTTCTTCTTCTTCCGTATGAAAATTTGGCGCGTAACTAGGCCCGCACCGTTTGTCGTAGACCCATGAATGAGGTGTCAAATCGTGCGGCTTGTTCGGGAATGGGGTGCTATGACTTTTCTAAGGAGTGGGCGGTTAACCTGCAGGGACAATTAACAGCCGAAAAAATCCCATTGACTTAACATTGAGACCAACTTTGACGGATTGAAGCGCAGAATGGGAATTTGGTAGAAATCTCAAATTTACCACATTTGAAGAGGCTTGCAATCTGTGTTGGAACATACCCTGCAAGAGGGTACAGGTTTTACCCCCCGGGCCAAAACAGGTGCCCAAATTTGCCCCATTGACTTATAATGGGGAATTTGGTGCATGAGTAGTCACTTTCGTTCGGCTTATTCAGGAATGGGGTGCTTGACATGACTTTTCAGGGGGCAATTAACATACAATTATAACTTCCATAGGAACATTGAAACTGAATTTAACTCATTTAACTCAGGGAACCAGTCTTTCGCATTTATCATGATGCTCATAAGCCACTCATCATTAGCATGTTGCCAGCATGATGCTAACAATATTAGCATGTCGCTAGCTGTATACTAACTATATTAGCATTTTACTAATAACATGATTAGCAAGTTGCTACCATGATGCTATGGTGATTAGCATGTTGATGGCATGACATCTAGCTGATTAGCATGTCGCTAGCATTATGCTAACTATATTAGCATTTTGCAAGCAACATCATTAGAATGTCGCTAACATGATGCTAGAGTGCTTAGCGTGTTGCTACCATGATGTTTAGCTTATTAGCATGTTGCTAGCATTATGCTAACTATACTATATGTATTTTCTATTACATTTTCTAATATGTGAAGGAAAATACTATGATTAATGGTGTCAAAGTTGCACTGAGGTCACACAAGCATAGTGACGCAACCCTGATCAGAGGCCAATAGGAGGTAATTTATTACTTTAACAAGTGCTGTCTCTGTGCTGTGATGAGGCCTAAATCCTGACTGATACAGTTCATGTATGTTATCCCTATGTAGATATGAGCATAGCTGCTATGCTACTATCTTTTCCAGAATCCTAGGGAGGTTTGATATCGGCCTGTAATTGGACAGCTGACAGGGGTCGAGGTCAGATTTCTTAATAAGTGGTTCAATAACCGCTAATTTAAAAGATTTTGGAACATATCCAATGCTGATTAAAGAATTAATAAATTTTCACAGAGGTTTCGTTATTGCTGGTACTATATGCTTGAGAAAATGTGTCGGTATAGGATCTAATGCACAGGTTGATGATTTTGCAGAAGAGATGAGTGAAATGAGTTCATTCTCTTCAAGGGCATTAAAGTATTCTAGGTTAGTTTATCATCTGTATCACTTGTTGTTGTGAAGATTTCTGTAGTGGTCTCATTTCTAGTTAATTTTGTGACAGTATTAAATAAAACTCTAGGATTGTTTTTATTATTTGAAAGAGTGGAGAGATACATTGATCTAGCATCACTGAGAGCTTTTTATAGTTCAGGATGCTTCTCCTTCCACGCTATTTAAAATAGCTGCAATTTAGTTTGACACCATTTACATTCTAATTTTCGAGCGGTTTGTTTTAAAGTGTGTGTGTGTGTGTGATTATTAAACCAGGGAGCGGGTTTCTTATCTCTAATCATTTTTCTTTTAACTGGTGTTACATTATCTAAGGTATAACGAAATGTTGACTCTAAGTATTCAGTTGCCTGATTGAATTCTGTGGAGTCAGATGCTGATTTAATCAAAGTTGGTATTTCTGGGAGATTATTGATAAAGCTCTGTGTGGTATTTGATGTGAATGTATGTTTAATGTGGTAGCACGGTGCTGTGCGTGCATTATTACTATTGTAACAGGCGGTTGCCTAGTTGCGGGCTCCCGTCCAGTGGAGGCGCTGTGGGAACCGTTGGTGTCAAACCAATAAAAGAAGAAGAGAGGTTAGGCCAGGTAATGGCAGCCATTTCACTACCGAAGCTAAAACCTAATGCTAACGCTAAAAGCATAATACTTTGTAAACCCGAATGCGGGATAGACTATCCGATGGGCATGAGTTTTTTTTGTGTTCTATGTTTGTGTTTAAATATATTCCCGAGGATTGGGGTATGCGTAAGCTGAGCCCCTGGCATTAACGCATCACCGGCGGGGTCTGGGAGTGTGCGCGGGTCCAAATTGTCGGCCGCAACCGCGCCGCCATTGAAAGGACGTCGTCTCCGAAGGACATCGGGAGAGGAGAGGGACGTTCGCCACTTCTTTATTTGTACATATAAACTGGTGTGAAGGAGGAAAAGGACTCCAAATGTTTGGTTCACATTACGGACTGTGGGAGTGCGATATGCGCGGCGGGTGTGTGAGTGGTGTAATATATAGCACAATATTAAATGTACAGTCACTTTAAGTATATAATCGATATCTCTGGTGGTCCTTACTCATAACTTCTGTTAGCAGCTAGTTACTATTCCAATAATAGTAGCGTGTTTGTTACAGTGTCGCCCAACGTGAGTATTTCCCGCTATGTACCTCCACTCACAGCCAAGTCTCCCTTTATGTGGCCAATCCATTGCCCCCAGTGTCTGATGCCTCCAAATCTGCCATCTCCAGCTTGGTCAGCAACGCTTCCCTGTCAGAAGAACACAAGTGTCAGTTACAGGAGCTGTTGCTAGAATGGCCGACTGTATGTACCGACCGGATTGGTCATACCAAGGCCATAACCCACCATATATACACCACTGACGAAAGACCAATCAGGAAAAAGGCCTACCCCGTCCCTGTCCACAAGCAGCAGGTTGTAGAGGAGGAGGTCGCCAAAATGCTGGAGGCAGGGATCATCAGACCATCTAACTCGCCATGGGCTTCCCCTGTCGTGCTCGTGGGAAAAAACCACGGCGGGACTCGTTTTTGTGTGGACTTTAGAGCCGTCAACAGACTGATGACCTCCGTTCTGGCAGAAGCCATCGGAAAGTATTGTTTTGTTTATATTGACGACATTGTTGTCTACTCTAAAGACTCCATCACTCACCTTAACCACCTCCGACAAGTATTTACACTCCTCGAAGCTGCTGGTCTCACACTCAACCTACAAAAATGCAACTTCTGTCAGACGTCCCTCTCCTTTCTGGGACATATTATATCTGCCGAAGGCATAAAAACTGAAGAAGCCAAGGTGGCAGCTATACAATCTTACCCCGTTCCCTGCAACCTGAAGGAGCTGCAACGCTTCCTAGGTTTGGCTGGCTGGTACCACCGTTTCATCCCCCACTTCTCAGAGCGTGCTGCTCCTTTACACGCTCTGAAAAAGAAAGGAGCCAAGTGGGTATGGACTTCTGACGGTCAGCGTTTGAGGATCTGAGAACGGCTCTGCAAAACACCCCGGTTCTAACAGCCCCAGACTTCAACCGCCTCTTCAAGATGCAAACGGACGCCAGCAACGTCGGCCTGGGGGCAGTACTCACTCAGGATCACGAGGATGGGGAACATGTGATCGCCTACGCCTCCCGGCTGCTACATGGAGCGGAAAGCAGATATTCGGCATCAGAGAAAGAATGTCTGGTTGTGGTGTGGGCAGTGGAGAAGTGGCGTCAGTATCTGGAAGGCAGAGCTTTCATCATCATCACAGACCATGCTGCTTTGACCTGGGCTTTTAATCAGCCAAACCCCTCCTCCCGCTTAACACGCTGGATACTCCAGCTGCAGGCATTCAAATTTGTAGTTCAGTACCGAAAGGGGCAATGCAATACCGTACCTGATTCCCTGTCACGGCGCTGGGAGGGAGAGACTGTGAATGGCCATCTGGCGATACACCGAGGCAATGAGATGCAGTGGGGTCTGCCATGTGACTGGGGGGAGTTGGAAAAGGCCCAGAAGGAGGATAAAGCGCTTTGTGAGCTGTGGAGAGAGGCGAAGTTAGATCCTGATGTCGAGAAAATACATTACTGCATCGTGAACCAGTTCCTCTATTGCCAAGTTCCCAGACAAGCAGAGTGTAGTCTACTCCAAATGGTCATCCCCACATCACTGCAACCTCAGTACCTGCAATACGCCCACGACAACCCTCTCAGTGGTCATCTGGGGAGGATGAAGACCCTAAGGAGGCTACTAGAAGTCGCCTACTGGCCGGAGATACGCCGAGATGTCTGGGAATATTGTAAGAACTGCGTGACTTGTCAAAATTATAAACCACGTATTAGTAAGCTGGCAGGTTTACTACAAAGCACACCTGTAGTGGAACCTGGTTTTATGTTGGGGGTAAATCTCATGGGTCCATTTCCCCGGTCATCCCGGCTCAATGAACATCTGCTGGTGGTCGTAGATTACCGCAGCAAGTGGGTCGAGATGTTTCCTCTGAGAACAGCCAAAGCTCATAACATTGCCAACATCTTAACAAGGGAGATTTTCACACGATGGGGTACACCAGCCTACTTGGTTTCCGACAGGGGTCCGCAGTTCACTTCCCAGCTTCTCAACACCATCTGCCGACACTGGGGCGTGACACAAAAGCTCACCACGGCCTACCACCCACAGACCAACATCACGGAACGAACCAACTGAACATTAAAATTCATGATTGCAGCATTTGTCAGAGAAAACCACAAGCAGTGGGACCAATGGCTTCCTGAGTTTCGGTTTGCCATCAATACAGCCTGGCAAGAAAGCACTGATTTTACCCCAGCAGAGATAGCGCTGGGTCGGAAGCTAAAGGGACCACTGGAGAGAATGCTGCATCGAACCATCCCTCCTGATCATCCTGCCTATGCCACAGTGGAG
>JAAGKR010015099.1:0-7500 GCA_011419295.1 Clarias macrocephalus
GGCGTGGCCTGTGTACATCTGACTTAATATAGGAGGCGTGGCCTGAGTACATCTGACTTAATAGAGGAGGCGTGGCCTGAGAACATCTGTCTTAATAGAGGAGGCGTGGCCTGAGTACATCTGACTTAATAAAGGAGACGTGGCCTGAGTACATCTGACTTAATAGAGGAGGCGTGGCCTGAGAACATCTGTCTTAATAGAGGAGGCGTGGGCTGAGTACATCTGACTTAATAGAGGAGGCGTGGCCTGAGAACATCTGACTTAATAGAGGAGGCGTGGGCTGAGTACATCTGACTTAATAGAGGAGGCGTGGGCTGAGTACATCTGTCTTAATGGCGGGGCGTGGCCTGTGTACCTGTTAATTCAGGAGGTGTGGTCTTTGTACCCATTATTAGAGGAGGCGTGGCCTGAGAACATCTGTCTTAATAGAGGAGGCGTGGCCTGAGTACATCTGACTTAATATAGGAGGCGTGGCCTGAGTACATCTGTCTTAATAGAGGAGGCGTGGCCTGAGAACATCTGTCTTAATAGAGGAGGCGTGGGCTGAGTACATCTGTCTTAATGGCGGGGCGTGGCCTGTGTACCTGTTAATTCAGGAGGTGTGGTCTTTGTACCCATTATTAGAGGAGGCGTGGCCTGAGAACATCTGTCTTAATAGAGGAGGCGTGGCCTGAGTACATCTGACTTAATATAGGAGGCGTGGCCTGAGTACATCTGTCTTAATAGAGGAGACGTGGCCTGAGTACATCTGTCTTAATAGAGGAGGCGTGGGCTGAGTACATCTGTCTTAATGGCGGGGCGTGGCCTGTGTACCTGTTAATTCAGGAGGTGTGGTCTTTGTACCCATTATTAGAGGAGGCGTGGCCTGAGAACATCTGTCTTAATAGAGGAGGCGTGGCCTGAGTACATCTGACTTAATATAGGAGGCGTGGCCTGAGTACATCTGTCTTAATAGAGGAGACGTGGCCTGAGAACATCTGTCTTAATAGAGGAGGCGTGGCCTGAGAACATCTGTCTTAATAGAGGAGGCGTGGCCTGAGTACATCTGACTTAATAGAGGAGGCGTGGCCTGAGAACATCTGTCTTAATGGCGGGGCGTGGCCTGTGTACATCTGACTTAATAGAGGAGGCGTGGCCTGAGTACATCTGACTTAATAGAGGAGGCGTGGCCTGAGAACATCTGTCTTAATAGAGGAGGCGTGGCCTGAGAACATCTGTCTTAATAGAGGAGGCGTGGGCTGAGTACATCTGTCTTAATGGCGGGGCGTGGCCTGTGTACCTGTTAATTCAGGAGGTGTGGTCTTTGTACCCATTATTAGAGGAGGCGTGGCTTACCATAGTAATATACCAGTTGTTGACGACAGTCAGCTCAAACAGCGTCACTGCAAGAGAGAGACATTAAACTCAGACTGATTTATACACAGTGTGTGTGTGTGAGAGAGAGAGAGAGAGTGTGTGTATAAATATATATATATACTGTATGTGAGAGAGAGACAGGAGACGAACCAAAGCTACTGAGGATGTTGTTGAAGTTGTTGAGATAGTAGTAGCCCTCCTGCAGCACCGTGTGGTTGCCGACGGTTACGTTGATCTGCCGATACGCATCAGCGACAGTGCTGGTGCTGAAACCCACTCAGGTTTATTATAAACATGTCATCATCATGGCGTCTAGATAGTGTGTGTGTGTGTGTGTGTGTGTGTGTGTGTGTGTGTGTGTGTGTGTGTGTGTTTTACAGATCTCACTTGCAGCAGTTGGGATAGACGACCTCAGCAAAGAACTCCATCCCGACAATCGCAAAGGAGTAATAAAAGATTATGAGAGTCAGCCCGAGGCTGCGGGGAGATCGGGGGGGGGGGGATGAGAGAGGGTGAGACGTGAGATTAATGCAGTTTATAAAGAGTGTAAATGAGGGTAAAAATATAATTGAGGAGATGGAGGTGGTTGTAGCGCCCCACCTGGCCATGCGCGGAAACAGCTCAAACATGGTGTCCAACACGTTACGGAAACGCTGCTTGATCTTAAACAATCTGCAGAAGAAAAAATGACACACACACAGATCCATATAACGTACACTAACACAACTATTTAAGTAATTTGCAGAAATAAAAGCAGCGCAGGATTATAAAGCCTGTAGAGCAGAACGGGATGAGAATAGTCGCCATGACAACAGCATCCACATTAATTAAGAAATGAGGATAGTGTTTCACATTTCATTGGTAGTTATAAACAGTTCTGTCTTGAAACACACACACACACACACACACACACACACACACACACACACCGGAGCAGCTGTAGCGGTCTCAGAACCACAACGAAGTAGAACGGCTCCATGTGGAAGACCAGAGCGATTAAACCCAGGAACGCGATGACCGTCACTGAGAAGTCAAACCTGTGGGTGGGCAAAGCAGACCAGTGAGGTAGGTGTGTGTGTGTGTGTGTGTGCACGTGTGTGTGCACGCGTGTGTGCGCGCTCGTGTGTGTGTGTGTGTGTGTGTGTGTGTGTGTGTGTGTGTGCGTGTGTGCGCGCTCGTGTGTCGTGTGTGTGTGTGTGTGTGTGTGTGTGTGTGTGTGTGTACGGGAGTGGGTGGGGTCTTACAGGTTCCACCCAGAGCTGAAGTAAGCCAAAGGCCCAAGACCAGTAATTTTTAACAAAACCTCAACACCATAAACTACAGAGAGAGAGAGAGAAAATCATACATTTATTAGACATATTTAAAAAAAACGAAATGTAATGAAATAAATTTATAAGATATTTCTGACACACTCGTGAGGAACACGATGTAGCTCCAGGGTACGGGCTGGGACCAGTTGAAGTTACCTACACACACACACACACAAAATCAACAGGACATTCAAATAAAGCAAACATTCCAAAATAAAATCCTCCATCATCTCATATATAATCATTATTCCAATAAAACTGTGTTTACTGTTATATCTCACACACACACACACACACTTACTGTTTAACATGTTGGTCTCCACCAAGATCCAGACACCATTAACAGCCACGACGATATCTACACACACACACACACACACACACACACACACACACAGAACAACATAATCGGAGTATAACTAAACACCATATTATGTATGTGTATTATGCATACACACACACACACACACACACACACACACACACACACACACGTACATGTACTCTTCCATTAAAGAAAGAAAAACCCACAATAGCCACTGAAATAACAGTAATAATAATAAAATAAAATTTAAAAAAACACTAAAAATTAAGTAATAAAAATCGCACATTGTATCAGCCAAACTAATAAAACTCGTCTGGACAAAAATGATGGCACCCCTAGAAAAGACATTATGAAAATAATTTGACCGTAGTGCCATGTTAAACTAGTGTGTCCTGTAATTAGCATCACAGAGGCGTCTTTAAAGAGTGAAACGTCCTCACTGTGCTGTTCGGTATCGTGGTGTTTATCACACTGGACGTGGAGGACAGAAAGATAAGGACAGAGTTGTCTCAGGATATTAGAAAGAAAATTATAGACAAGCATGTTAAAGGTAATGGCTAGAAGACCAACTCCAAACAGCTTGACGTTCCTGTGGGACGCATGTTATTCAGAAGTTTAAGGTTCACAGGACTTTAGCGAGTCTCCCTGGACCGGGACACAAGAGGAAAATTGATAAAGTGAACAGATGGATAATACGAATGGTAACCAAAGAGCCCAGAACAACTTCCAAAGAGAATAGAGGTGAACTCCAAGGTCAAGGTACATCAGTGTCAGATCGGACCACCCGTCGCAGTTTGAGGCAAAGTGGACTTGATGGAAGACGACTGAGGAGCAAATTATAAACAAGCGTGACTAGAATTTGCCTAAATGCATGTCGACAAGCCACAAAGCTTCCGGGAGAAAAGCTTCCTTTGGACAAAAGTTGGGCAAAACTAGAACTTTCTGGCGAGTCACGTCAGCGCTACTGTATGTCCACTGAGGCAAAAAAAATCAGCACAGAAAGACCAGAACACTGAACCTACTGTGAAACATGGAGGAGGCTCGGTTATGTTCTAGGGCTGTTTTGCTGCGTCTGGCACAGGGTGTCTTGAATCTGTGCAAGGTACATTCAAATCTAAAGACCTTCCAGGCATTCTGGAACAAAATGTGCTGCCCAGTGTCAGAAAGACTGGCCTCAGTCGCAGGTCATGGGTCCTCCGGCAAGATATGGATCAAAAACACCCAAGAATGGCTAAGAACAAAATATTAGACTATTCCGAAGTGCCCTTATATGAGCTGTATCAGGTTTGACCCTTGTGCAGGGGTGCACATGCCCCCATGACGGCGACCTCTCCCCCTGACACAAGCCAAGACTGACCCCTCCCAGCTCTCTCTGGGTGCAGTCACAGGCGGGAGTCTCTCCTGGACGTCCGCTGGTTGGACGGCTTTCCCGGTTGGGATCAGGGGCCTTAACACAGTCCTCTCTGCGGTCTTTTCCTCTTCAGCGGCGGGGATGCGAAGGCGGGCTCTCCGCAGGAGTGAAGGTGCCGTGGGAGCTTGCGCTGTCCTCTCGCGGAGATCAAAGGGCGGCATTCCGGTCTCCTTTTTAGAGTCTCAGGGACGCATAACATCACCCCACTTTCCATAATTCCCCTGCACAACTCTGCTGTATTTCCAGACCCCGGACTAAACTCGGCGCCTTGCTTTTATAATGTGGAGAAATCCCAAGGTCCTTTAATCAATCATCACCGGCCGGCCCCGCCCCTCCGTGCACATGCAGAAGGTGGGACCGCCTACGTATTGAGCCGAAGAAGTGATCGAGGAGCGATCATAGATTGAGGCGCACGGCATGAGCGAGCCCTGATCTAAATTCTATTAAACATCTGTGGAAAGAGCTGAAACATGCAGTCTGGAGGAGGCACCCTTCAAACCTGAGACAGCTGGAGCAGTTTGCTCATGAGGAGTCTGTAGGTGCAGAAGTCTCATGCAGAGGTACAGAAATTGCTTGATTGCAGGGATTTCCTCCAAAATTTGTTCAACAAAATATTAAGTTAAAGGTACCAGCCATGTATTTTCAAGGCAATTTTTTTTGGTTCTTTTCCCCCCTCCCCGATTTTTACCCTAATTTAGTTGTATCCAATTCCACCCCCCCCCCCCCCCCCCCTGTCACTAAGGGCTCCCACATTAAGGCTACTATTATCAGTCAGGGAGGGCCAAAGAGGCCACACTCAATGGGCGACACACTCGAAAGACAGCACCATGAGCTCACAGATGCCCATGATTGGCTGTAGAGCGGTGATTGACATGAGAGCATCAAGTGCCTCCCATCCCACCCCGCAGAGAGCACTTGGCCAATCAGTTTTCTCAAGGACCCCAGCTGCGGGAGGCTACTGAATCGAACCAGTGATCTCTAGATGATGTGACGAGCACTTTACCACTGCGCCACTCTGGTGTGGAGTGCCGTAGGTACGACCGACCGGTTTAAGGGGAAGGTGGGACTGCGCCAGGGATCGGCTCTTAGCCCCTTTGTGTTTGCAGTGGGTTAATGAGCAGTGTCGAATGGGTGGAGAGGAGTATCAGGAGTGATCTGGGATGGAAAGAATGAAAGGGAAAGTTTACAGGACGGTAGTGAGACAAGCAATATCGTACGATTTGGAGACGTCACCACTGAAAAAAAAAAAAGACAAGAGGGTAGAGCTGGAGGTGGGTGAGCTGAAGACGCTGCGGTTTGCTTTGGGAGTGGCCAGGATTAGGAATAGGGACAGTGCAGGTAGGACAGATCCTGGTGGTTTGGACATGTGCGGAGGAGGGATGAGGCGTATATGGGGAGGGCGATGTTAGAGATCGTTAGGAGAAGAGGAAGGTTTATTTATGGATGTGGTGATGGAGGACATGGGGGAGGTTGGACTGACAAAGGAAGATGGGGTAGACAGAGTTAGATGGAGACAAATGGACCGCTGTGGCGACGCCTAACAGGAGCAGCCAAAAGAAGAAGAAGAAGAAGAAGAAGAAGAAGAAGAAGGACTTTTGTTTGTTTCAAGTTATTTCAGTGATTATTGTGGGTTTTCTTTCTTTAATGGAAGAGTGCCAACAATTATGTTCACATATGCACACGCATATAGACACACATGTACACACACACACACACACACACACACACACACGCACACACACGCACACACACGCACACACACGCACACACACGCACACACACGCACACACACGCACACACACACACACACACACACACACACACACACACACACACTCTGTCTGTTCCGGTATTTGCAGGAGACACTTACACATGACGTACTGAAACACTCTGGATTTCACCACCAGGTTGATTCCTGGACAAACATCACAATCACAAATCAAATCAAAATGAAAACGTATTTCTTATACTGTAACTTATTTCTGTGTGTGTGTGTGTGTGTGTGTGTGTGTGTGTGTGTGTGTGTGTGTGTGTGTGTGATAAAATACCTTTAAAAATGAGGAACGCTGTGTGAGGAAGATCATCAAACCAGTGTTCACCACTACGCCGAGCCTGTCGACACACACACACACACACACACACACACACACACACACACACGTTATAAAACAGTTTGTGATTAATCTGAAAAAAAAAATCTGGAAATGTTTAGTGTGTATAAACTGACCTTCCACTTCAGCCCCATGACCTCATACACATTATACAAGTCCTGAAGCCTGAAACACACCACACACACACACACACACACACACACACACACACACACACACAATTATTAAACATGCTCACCCTTTATTATATATGGGGTGTAAAAAAAAGTATTTGCCCCTTCCTTTTTTTTTTTTTTGCACGATTGAGTGGAAACAAATTTAAATTTTACAGAAATGTAATCAGAGTAAATACAAAACAAAAGTAATAGCTTAAACAATTATATATTTCTACTTCACACTTTATTCCATTTCATTTAATTGTAACAAAGATAGTAGATTTTATATGTTTTTTATTTTTTATTCTTCCGCATTAGCATTTATGCCTTCTTACTTCCTTTATCTTTCAGGGTCACAAATGGAGAAAACTTGGAACGGTGGTGAACTTCCACAGGAGCTGACTGAAATTACTCCAAGGGCACAATGTGGCCTCATCCAGGAGCTCATTAAGGAACCAGAAGAACATCTAAAGGCCTGCAGGCCTCAATCGCCTCAGTTAAGGTCAGTGTTCGTGATTTAACAATGAGAAAGAGACTGAGGGGCAAAAATGGCGTCCATGGGAGAGTTCAGAGGTCAAAACCACTGCTGACCACAAACAACACAAAGACTCGTCTCGCATTTGACAAAATACATCTTAATTATCCCAAAGACTTTTGAGAGCAAAGTTTTAACTATTTGGAAGGTCAGCGTCCTGTTACATCTGGAATAAAACTAACAGAGCATTTCATACAAAGAGCATCGTACCAACAGTCACACACGGTGGTGGTAGTGTGATGGTCTGGGAAATCCTGACGGAGAACGTCGGGCCATCAGTTGAGATATTTAAACAGG
>JAAGKR010015100.1:0-10376 GCA_011419295.1 Clarias macrocephalus
TTTTCCTTATTTACTTTTGAATAATTTATTTCATAACGATATTAGCAAATCAAAATAATTTATTAGTCTGATTCCTAAACTGCAGCTAATTATTTTGTTTGTTTGTTTGCAGCCCAAATCAATGAGGGGGTGTAGAAAACCAAGCTTTCACCCAAATGATAGTTTTAATAAATCAAAAAGTGTACATTAACTTAAAGAAAGCTATATTCAAATTTCAAATCAAATAAACTAATCAAAAAGGTCAAAAGAACCAAAGTTAAATTCAAACTAATAAACTTAGAAGAACTGAATCCAACAGACCTCAACAGGAAAACCTTAAACCAAACTAAACATGAAAACAACTACCCTCAACTCCCCGAGACAAGACAATGGGGAAACATTTATAGGGAGGAACCAGTCCATTTTTAAACACATAGAGGAACCACAAGATCACAAGAAAACTAATATAAGATCACAAGAAAGTTAAATAACTAATATAAATTAAACAGATATTGAACATTTTAACAATTAAAAAGAACAATTATAAAAAGAAAGAATCAAACCAATACATATTATACAGTATATACACACAAACATAAAATGGCAGAGAACCAGTTTCCTCCCACAGTTAGTCTACATGTTGGTACAGTCGGTAGAAAGTAGTTTTCTACCCAGATATGATGCACTTATAAATAAATAAATATCTAAATGAAATCAATGGTGTTGGTGTCTTATTGTTTAATATAAATAAATACCAAAGCAATAAACAAAACAAAATACTAAATAATAAATGAGCAGTGGATGGGTCTGTGCACAGGTTGATGTAGATGCTTGTGCACCTCAAATATTACACCTCAATGTGTGGCTGATGGCCGACCAACACATATTTAATAAAGTAAATTTTGTGTAATAATCCACTTTCAGAGACCATTTTTAAAGCGGACAGAGATTAGTGTTCATATTTTATTACAGTAAATAAAATCGAGTAACGCGGTTTGTGAGCGTTCCGCAGGACGAGCAAATTTTTAAAATAAATTTTGCGAGTCTTGATTTACTCACATGGGCTTCTTGTTTTGACGCCGAGTGTCATGTGATCACAACTGCGCCAATGGTTCTTCTCTCTCTCTCTCACACTGCATAATTGTGGGTAATCGGCTTTAAGGCTCCCACTGGTAAGTGCTAAACAAAGTTACAAATTGGAGAAAGTGGTCATAAACTAGAATGGTCTCTTTCAACTTTCTTGCATTAAGAGAAAAATAATTATTAGATTTAAATGAATGTGTTTGTAACTCCACAGATTGAACCCCAGGGTTCTGCTCTTGATCATCAGAGAGATCTATGAGACTGGCTCTGCTCACTGTGTGTCTGGACTGTTGAGTTCCACACACAGCTGTATCAACCTGAACAATACCGAGCTGGACTCTTCCCACTGTACTGCCCTGTGCTTCACCCTCCAACGCTGTACTTCTGTCTCCCTGAGCCTGCTGTGGACCTCCATACCTGAGGGGGAGCTGCTGAAGATTCTGCCTCTGTTCAACAGAGTTTCTCGGCTTAGGTAATTCAGAAAACTACCTCTTAATGTGTAGGTAATGAACATGGTGTAATGGTAAAATAGTAACCCTTCCTCTGAAATAAACACTGTTGCTTTCTGGAATGGGTTTTTTTTGTTTGACTGAAGTGGTTCTTCTTCTTGCTCTCAGTGTTGACAGGTTCCTGTTGTTAAAGTTGCTCCACTGTTGCAGTACCTCTGAGCTCCAGCAGGGGGAAACAGCAGCACTTTTTTCTGCCCTGCAGAACAGATTGGACTTCTCTTGTAGCACTGGTTTGGATCTGAGCACAGAAACGCAGGACTGCACTCTGAATCTGAGCACTGAGGACTGTCGAGACATCAGCACTGCCATCCTGAAATCTCACCGGCTTACAGAACTCATTCTAGAGGACTGTGAGGTGGAGGACACTGGAGTGGACGTGTTCTTCCTCATTCTGCATACTGCGAGACTGCGGTGAGACACGTACAGGACAAAGATCATTTAAGACAAAGTAAAACAAGATGATCAGTTGTTTAGAAGATTTAGATGAATTTTTAAATCAGTCAGTGGAGCAGGTGTTTTGACCACATTTGACACATTTTTATCCAGTTCCATTAGAGTTCATATTGCACTGAATCTAGTATAAACTCATTGGCTGATTCTTAAATCATTTGGCTAATAAATGGCCAATAATTAACTAATTATTACTAGAATATATGTGTGTGTATATTAAGGGAATAAGTGACCCCCTTCTCTCTCGTCCCCTCTTGTTCTTCCTCAGCTGTAGTAAAGCTCTGTTGCTCCGGTTCCTGTCTCATCTCCAAGTGGTGAATGAATCAGACTGTTCCAGGTGTATTATGTCCCTCTCACATGCTTTGGATGGACAGATGGACCTCAGTGAGACTCCGCTGGACCGCCAAACCTGTAGATCACTAGCGCTGTTTCTGGAATTTTGTGAAGGTCTGTCTGAACTGGACCTCAGCCACTGCCAGCTGTCTGATCACGACCTGGAGCTGCTGTTGCCTCACCTGCATAAAGCTGCTGTCCTGGAGTGAGTATGCAGTGTGTGTGTGTGTGTGTGACTGTGTGTGTGTGTGTGTGTGTGACTGTGTGTGTGTGTGTGTGACTGTATGTGTGACTGTGTGTGTGTGACTGTGTGTGTGTGCGTGTGAGTGTGTGTGTGTGTGTGTGAGACTGTGTGTGTGTGTGTGTGTGTGTGTGTGTGTGTGTGTGTGACTGTGTGTGTGTGTGTGTGTGTGACTGTGTGTGTGTGACTGTGTGTGTGTGTGTGTGTGTGTGAGACCAGTAACACCAGAATGAGAATAACTCGGTGTTACCCAGCACTGACACTGGAGCTACACGGTTTAATCAGTTTATTATTCCTGCACTGCTGATTGCTGCTGTGACGTCACAGAGTGCAGGACCAGACCATTACACAATGTTACAAGTCATTATAAACAGATTAACAGAACTCCTGACGTAAACATTAAAATCTGCACATTTGTTGGTAAGTTGCTAAACTCTGACACTAGAGGGCGCTGTGTGACTGTGGCGGCTGGGGGGCGTGTCATTGCTGCAGCGCGATCAATTTACAAACGGAAACACTTTCATTATACAGCTGCATGTTAAGGGTTACAAACCTAATAATAATAATAATAATAATAATAAAGCCATGCTTACGCTGTCACTGCCACGCGCACTCGGATTAAAGCCGCACACAACCGAATATCCGGTTTCCGTTAAAGCAGGTTATCAGCCGGAGATGAGTAACATCACGCATCAGATTAAACCCGCGGCCGCGTTCTGCCCCGGGGGTGACAGGGGAGGGGGAGGGGGGTAACTCAGGGCAGAGAGGCTAACGCTACCTGCGCCTGAAGATCAGCCATAGTCCGTTATCTGATCCTGAGCCCGGTCAGACTCATCACACCGCTGATCTACAGATACTGATCACCGACATGAGGAAAGGAATATGATATAAAGATCATACAAAGTGGGCGGGGATTTTACGTACCGTCACGTAAGGCGGATATGCGGCTCTTAATTTCAAAAGAAAAGTCACACATCGATTTACGTCTATCCTTCTCTCGGCCGGTGTCAGCTGGACAGCCACCAGGGGGCGTGGCATCACCGCCAGTCTTATGCGCTAAACTGCCCCTCCACAGTATGTACAGTATATTTGTATAATTTGATTTACAAATAAAAATATTTTATTATAAATAAGCAATGTTAAAAATATACATGTATATGAAAAAAAGGGGGCACAGGAATCTTGGAATCTTCTTATTAAATTACAACGCTTTACAGTATTATTATTATTATTATTATTATTATTATTATTATTATTATTATTATTATGTTTTTTTCATATAGAACTTGTACATTTTGATATTGCTTATTTTATAATAAAATTATTTTCGTTTAATTTAATTTGTAAATTGTAAATCATAAACCTATTATAATATTTGATAGAGATTATGTCGAGGGGGGAATCCGTGCCAGAGGGTATTTTAGCGCATAACACCGGCCGATTTAGCTTTAGGACTAAAATAAAAATAGTTTAAAGTCAAACTATTTCAAGTGAAAATATGAAATGGTATATAACGGTGCACAATCCTCACTGCAACATAGACTGTACGATTTCTCCTCCCATCTGCAGAATCATTCCCTTGTCTCTTGGTATTAAGTCACATTTTGGGTGATTTGATTTCTGCACATCGTCATATTGTCATGTTATGTCCAGTTGCTGAGTTATGTTCAGTGTGAGTTTGTTTATGAGAAGTGCCTCAGAAATATTAGTCACCAACCCATTACAATATTTAATATTTTTAACTTATTTTATATTTAAATGCGGATTTTTTTTTTTTTTTTTTTACATAAGAAACAGGGAAGTCTCAGACTTAAATTTAAATTTAAAAAGAAAAAAAAATTAAAGACACAAACACAAATGAACGTAATACAGTTTAGAATTTTTAAAATTGCAAATAAATTTAATTAGGAAATACAGCGGAATATTGTGACTAAATGACTTTATTTGAATATTAAAATAAAGAATTATTATGTTACATAATTACATGTTAAAGTAGCATTCTTCTCTGCCTAACTTTAAGGGGGGGCGACGCCCCTGCGCCCCCTATTGACCGGCCGCCACTGTAACTCTCATTGGTCGACTGATTGTATGGTGTGAGTAGAGCGGTCACAGGTTCAGTGCCAGATGCCACACTGTGAACTAACATATTGTACATAATCAATAATCACACACATCACATTGACTTTTGAAGACTTTTTTCCCCCAATGTGTCAGACACAAAAAAAGAGTCTATGGCAACAAGAGCGCACAGACCCGACCAAACATCGCTCCTAAAGCTGCTGCACGTCACCCAGGCCATCAAAGACTTCAGTCACCTCCAACAGCTTGTTCACGCTCCTCATGTAGCTCCAAAAGGCCAGCCGTCACCCCTCTGACCCCAGTCCTCCACTGAAGAGGTACTGAAGAGCTCTGGGTAAAGAGAACAAGTGGAGTCTTGTAAAGATAAAGATAAAAATATTAAAGATAAATTTCACTGAATATCTAGTTATGATAAAAAGTAAAATATATCAGTAAGGCAATTTGCCACCAGAGTGTGTAAAGATGTTTTAAAGCTTGTTTCATATTCAAAAGGGTTTTATATTTTTAAGGGTTTTACTTTGTCATTCTGAAAAGTAACTACAAGTTTTATTTATTTATTTATAATTTTTTTGGATTTTCCCCGATTTTCTCGCAAATTTAGTTGTGTCCAATTCCTCCCCGTCACTAGGGGGCTCCACATTAAGCTACTACTACCACTCAGCTGGGAGGGCCGAAGACTATCACGTGTTTCCTCCAAACACGGAATCACACACTCGGAGGACGGCGCTATCCGCTCCCTCCACTCGCGTGAGCTCACAGACGCCCCTGATTGGCTGATTGGATTAATGTGAGAGGAGCACTAAGTACCTCTCGTCCCTCCCCTCTGAGACGGCTCGGCCAATCAGCTATCTCTAGACCTCCGGCTGCGAGAGGTTACAGCATCATTCGGGAATTGAACTGGCGATCTCCGGATGATACGCCGAGCACTGCACCTACACTGCAACCACATGCTTAAAGTAATGTTTTAAATGAACTCATTTGGTTTTCATACAGATAAGTGAACCGATAGAACACTCGTAGATATTAGTGGAGCATTAGCGCCTCTGAAGCCAAACTAACACGGACATTTTTATATCCCTTATATTCCCTAAACTCACAGAGTACTGAAGCGCCGCTGCTCCTCAACTGTTGAACACTTCAGGGGTTTCTTGAAGTTTCATTAGCTGAGCGCTCGCGCAACTGTGCGTGCTGGTGTGGAGCAGGACGCTGTTGCTGGGCAAAAGAGGGGAAATCATGTGATTGCATCTCGATGAAGGTAAATTACTGGCTCAACTTGATTTTTTGAGTTTCACCAACACCCTATAGCTTTTTGAAATCTGAACTTTCTTTGGATGCACTAGTGCACTACATGATATTGTTCCACACCGAGTGTAATGCAGTTAAACAATAAAGTAGAAATCTACCTGGGATTTGTTCTCACAGCTTCTGTTTAACTTACATTAGAGTTAAAAGCAGAAGGATTTATATTCTCAGAAACAGATACAATAATACCAACCCAACACATTTAACATTTAACAGTCAGTGTGATCATTTTCCCAATAACATTTCCAAAATGCCAAATCTTCCCATGAGGGTATTTAAGATTTTAAGAAAAGCATCTCCAAGATCCAAAGACTTTCACAAGGTGGTGTTCAAGATAATGAAGAAAAAGTCCTGAACTTTTAAGCGACTGCACTCACAAGTCTTTTGAGAACAGCTGCCTTCATCAGCCAAGGCCAGGATCGTCTTCATGCTAAAGTGGAACCGTCCACAGTCACCACACACATCCCAGACTGAGCACACAGACCATGCGATGAGATCTCCAACCAGAAGCGGGTCACCAGGACACGTCAGACAGGTCCAGAGGGCAGAAGGGGTCTGGATCACTGGCAGCTCAGGAGAGACACGTGTAGCTTCACAGAGTTTGACACGTCACAGGCCCATTAAGTATAAGGTGAATGTATATTTAGTGCAGACTGCAATCAGGGACTCTGGCAAAGCTACAAGTGACAGCATAACTAAAAGTGAGAGCCAGAAGGAAATGCAGAAATGAGAGTGGGGAGGACAGCATCTAAACATACCAGTTCACCAGATACTCTACGTCCATGAGTCCCCCAGATCTGCTCCTTTACCTAAGGCTCATCTATTTACAAACATGCTGCGCTAAATAAACAGGTTTTTAGCCTAGACTTAAACACTGAGACTGTGTCTGAGTCCCGAACATTAATAGGAAGACTATTCCATAACTTTGGGGCTTTGTAAGAAAAAGCTCCGCCCCCTGCTGTAGTTTTAATAATACGTGGTACTGACAGGCCGCCTGCATCCTTTGATGGAAGTAGTCGTGGCGGATCGTAAGACACCAACAGTTCACTCAAATACAGTGGCGCGAGCCCATTTAGTGCTTTATACGTCAAAAGTAGTATCTTAAAATCGATGCGAAATTTCACAGGGAGCCAATGCAGTGTAGATAAGATAGGGGTGATGTGCTCGTATCTTCTGGTTCTAGTGAGGACCCTCGCTGCTGCATTCTGCACCAACTGAAGCTTGTTTATACACCTAGTTGAACAACCAGACAGTAAGGCGTTACAATAGTCCAACCTAGAGGTGATAAAGGCATGAACTAGTTTTTCTGCATCGTCATTCCTTATGTTTTAGGTGAAAAAAATGCAATCTTGGTAATATCATCTACATGAGCTTTAAATTTTTTGGAACTTCGCCTTTTACTGTACTCACATCAAGTAACACAAGCAAAGAGGCGCAACCCTGATCAGAAACCAATAGGAGGTAATTTACTACTTTAACAATGGCTGTCGCTATGCTGTGATGAGATGATGTGATCTCTGTTCATTTTGTGTACATTTTGTACATTTTGAGACATACATAATGGAAGACCTTCCTGTTTGATGATAGCATGAGATTAATAATTGGAACTAAACAGAAAACCAGAGAAGACTGAAAACATTAAATAAGCTCCACCATCTCCTGAAGTCCAAATGGGGCTCTGAAAACCAAAAATAAACTTTCTCACCCTCTTTGGACGAGTTGACTCTTAAGCGACCGTAAGGGCCTTAGTATGTCATTCAATATTGTAGTATTTTAAATGGGGAGACAATGCCAACGCATTCCCCACCATGTATGTTGGGTTTCAGCTCTGGTTCAGAGGTGAATCGAATCTTTAAGGATTCGAGTTAATTTTGTTAAACTTAATTAAAATTTATAGCGTACACTTTATCAACTACCCATCCAGCGTTTAGTATGATTTAATGTATCTTACCAATTCTGTTTATCCCGCAGCTGACGATGATAATACAAAATCAGGTATTTACTTAATTATGAGCAAGGTAACGTAAGATCTGGGCAAATATTTAAACTTTAAAATACATGACCAAGACAACAGTTCTTTATAAAGAAACAAGAAATTATTTGAACTAATCTATGATACATGTTACTATGCTACTTGAACACATGCACACACACACACACACACAAACATACCAACAGTTTGCAGGGTCAAAGTTAATGAAGTTAATTAAACCCAAGACTCTGTACTAGATGAACTGTTTACTAGACCAAAGAAAGTCACAAGAGCAGAGTCTTGGGTTTAATCTTTTAATCAACGGTTTTGGTATGAAACGAGCACCATTTTCACCAAGGTATGCAGCTTTGTTTGTATACTTGCGTTACGTTTCATTCTCACAGCGTTGCTGATTGGTTGGTGCTGTGGTTGAAATGATGTCTTTCAGGAAAGCCCTTCGGTGAGGCCTGGTTGCCTGGTTACCGATGGCGCACTCTGGAACTTCTTCAGTGGTTTTCTTCGTTACATGTTCTGGCACGAAGTCTCATTGAGAGTTTTCGAAGAGCAGATGGCGTCAGCGAAGGCGGCGTAGCGCCCGCAAGGGCAGAAGCCTGAGCGCTGAGCTTGCTTCCTTCAGATGGTCATGATGACAACGTGAACGTAGAATGAACGTACGTGTTTGGACGAGTCCGGACACTGAGTTTTGTCCCTGTGTGTCTGTCCGTCCCACGGATGATTGGTCCAATCGGATGTGGTTGTGGTGCTTAGCCACGCCTCACTTGGTTCCCCCTTTTGTGCATACATTAGGCCGGGTTTTCATCTGTCAGGTGAGGCCAAGCCGATTACACTTTTAAGACCTTTTATAAAGTAATTTTACATAAGCTCTTGTTCACGCGACCAATTTTCCGTGTACACCACTGTTCTTTCAATAAAATATGCACTCGATTGATATCACACATCCCCTATTTTACACACTCATTTATACCTTTGTTTAATAAAAAGGGTTTGTAAATGCTGATAACACCTTTAAAGTTATGCAGAATAATCAAACATAACACACAGACATAAAACATACTGAATATATGTATATAGCATTTTGCCCTACTGGTTTGTTTAAATAGTGTCTCTGCTGTATTCCTCTTTGTTCATCGAAAGCCATTTGGAGAACGCATGTGTCCTGGGGTCACTGAGATGGTCAAACTGTAACTTGTGGTCCGAATTTACGCCATGGTTTTGGGGTCTAGTTTGAGGCATCTGGCTTTAGTGTAGCTTCAGGCACAGCAAACTTCCTGTCCCATGCCTGGTTAAGTTAGTGCAGCTCAGTTTTACAACCTCTCCTTTATGTTCCCGAATGAGATAAGGTTATTGGGATGGCGCCATGATGTCTGGGGAAGAGGTTCTGGAATGTGATCGATTGTTTGCTCTCTTTGTGGTCTGTTCATCCCGAGAGGTCACGCTGAACTGATGGCTTTCCGCCCTCTGTCTCTCAATCATACTGGGTGCTTTCGAAGACTTGTATACATGGCTTTGTTCATTGTATTTGTTCTTTGTCTTTGGCCCTGACACCTTACCAGTGCTACGTTATGATTGCACAAAGTGGACCTTAAAGTGACGCACTGACCAGTTAAAGTGAGCTTAAACTATGCATCTACATGGCCGCGGCTCTGCCTGTTCAGAACAGCGTTAGATGTTTTCTCGTGGCTTCACCCCTCACGTGTGACTTGAATTGTCCAGTTGGCAACGGTCTCTCTACTTAATAGGCTGGCTCCACAAGGAGACCTATGGGATGCTGGAATGGAGTGGGCTAACTGGAATGCACAGTGCTGGTGCTAGCCTCCTGTCAATACAATTTTCTGTGGCCCCCGAATCAATGAGCCCCTCCGCTTGGGCTCTTCGGATTTTGGCCCCTTTGCGGGCAGAGCTGGCAGTAAGAGCCCTGCATGAAAATATCTTATGTTATTAAAAATATCTTATGTTTATATATACAGTACAGAGCAAAAGTTTGGACACCCCTTCTCATTCAGCGAGTTTTCTTTCTTGTGTTCTTTCTTGTGTTCTTTAGCCCAAACGCGTCTCTTCTGCTTGTTGCCTGTCCTTAGCAGTGGTTTCCTAGCAGATCTTCTACCATGAAGGCCTGATTCACACAGTCTCCTCTTAACAGTTGTTCTAGAGACGTGTCTGCTGCTAGAACTCTGTGTGCCATTGACCTGCTCTCTGATCTGAGCTGCTGTTAACCTGCGATTTCTGAGGCTGGTGACTCGGATGAACTTATCCTCCGCAGCAGAGGCGACTCTCGGTCTTCCTTTCCTGGGCCGGTCCGCATGTCAGCCAGTTTCTTTGTAGCGCTTGATGCTTTTTGTCACTGCACTTGGGGACACTTTCAAAGTTTTCCCAATTTTTCAGACTGACTGACCTTCATTTCTTAAAG
>JAAGKR010015101.1:0-10374 GCA_011419295.1 Clarias macrocephalus
TCTCTCTCTCTCTTTCTGTCTCTCTTTTGCTCTTTCTGAGGACGCTGTGTGAGTGTGCGCATGTGCAAAGGTGTCCAAACTGACAATGCTGGAGAGATAGCGCGCCTGGATTGAGAATCAAGACAGAAGAAGAAGTAAAAGAAAGCAAAAAGAAATAAATAAAAAGAACAATAAATTAAAAAGAAGGAAAGAGCAAAGAGGACAGAGAGCGAGAACCCGACGCGGTGAAGCCGTGCAGGCAGCATGAGGTCCAAAAGCAGAGCGAGGAAGCTGACTACGGGTAGGTGAAGTGCCTTCCTTATACATGCAATTTCTCAACAACAACAAAAAGTTCAGCGAGATCTCCTGCATGTGCATGCCTAACATTTTGGGAAGCGTGAAGAGGACAGGAAGAAGTGATGACGGTGTGCGGCGTGTGCGCGTATCCTGACGCGTTGCGCGTTAAAACGCAGATGGCACAAGTTGCGCGTGGTGTGCAGGAAACTTCAGCGCGCGCTTGAAAGAGTTGAGAGGGGGAAAGAATCAGATTCTGTCAAGTTGTTGCTCAGTTTGTAACACAAATGCAAAAAAAAGAAGAAGAAAAAAACGCATGTAGTTTGGGTACTTTTGTTAGTTTCCAACAAGCAGTGCTTTGTGGTCACTAATGCATTTTCTAGTCACTTTCATTTTTTGTTGTTGTACAAAAACAAAACCACTGTATATATATCTGGAGATGTGTGTGTGTGTGTGTGTGTGTGTGTGTGTGTGTGTGTGTGTGTGTGTGTGTGTGAGTGAGAGAGAGCGCGTATCTTACTTTAAAAAATATATTTTTTGCATTATTATTAATATCAGTTGACCTGTGTACTCGCGCGAGCTCTCTCTCTCTCTCTCTCTCTCTCTCTCTCTCTCACACACACACACCTTAAAACTGAACCTGGAGCCGTCACTAACAAGTTTTGTCTCCTTAATGCTATATGACGCGTGCGCAGTAATTCACCCATGTGCCCACTGCACAAACTGGCATTAAGGTGGGTTTTATTTGTTGCTGTTATTTTCCCAGTAAAATAAATAAATACATAAAACCAACTGATATTCTGTATGGATGAAAAAAAAACATTTATAAGTTATAAATAGATGTTTGGTAATCCAGTTGATCTTCAAGGGTTTTCTTGAAAATATATTTGTTTTAATGTAGTCTAATTATCAATGTACACTTTCATGTATTTGCTACAACACACACGCACACACACACACACACACACACACACACACACACACATATTTCATATATATATGAATTCTTTTATTGTATTTATTTTTATTTTATTAGAATTGTTACAATTTCAGAATTTCAAAAACTTCCGCAACAAGTTTTGCTCGCCTTGAGGCACTTGTAAAAGGTATAACGACACAATGCTGATTGTTCAAAAAGATTCTGAGGAGTAAATGGGGAAGAAGGAGGAGGAGGAGGGGAAAAAAGTTGAAGATCATATTGTTGTTGTGAATTATAGCTTCCTTTCCTGGTGAACAACACCGCTGACTGCATGGAGACGGCTGGGGTCGCGCGAGCCTTATCCGCTCAATAAACTCCCTCTAAACTACCATTGTGTAGAGCTCGCTCTCACACGATCTCGATCTCGCGCTCTCTCTCTCTCACACACACACATACACAAATGCACCTGAAATGTGCATATTAAATGTACTTCACCCAAGCTGAAAAGTTTAGTACAGTAGAAAAGGCACAGTTCTGTCGTTACAAGCATACAAACATCTCTTTCTGCTTGAAAAAGTGAATAAACGGAAATTATATTTTGGTTAAAAAAATATCTCTCATTCAAATAAAAATTCTGACCTAACTGGTAGGGTGAACTGCAAAATTTAAGGACAGCTGGTAAAACTGGAGCAATAAAATTTTGCAGAATTTTAATAAATGCAGTTTAAAACATGAAGCGGAACTGCTTGGGAACGCGTATGATGTCATACAGGGGGGTGTAGCAGCTAGCATCAACCTAGAAGTTATATGAGCTACAAGTCATAAAAAATGTCCTAAAAGAATTTGCCAAAACATTCCACGATTTCATGTGTGACACGGGAGAGCTGTCGAATTCTCAAATCTGATTGGCCGTCAGCCTCGACAGTAAGCAAAATATTTGTTTTGTTTACATTAAGGCTCTTATCTAATGGCTATGTTATAACTTTGAAAAATAAAAATGCAAGTAATTGTTGATATGTTGAAGTTTTTTGTCTAATGAACGGAATGTTTATTGGGCTGTCATGGAAGGAGTCTCCAGTGTCAGTGCTTTTGAACGCCGACCATAAGAGTTTTCAGGACAGAGGAGTTTCTGCTTTGTGGGTGTTTCTTTGTAACGCAGATGTGTTGAAAAGCTCGTGAGGGAATAAATGCTAAGTGATAAACGGAATGTACTTGTTTCGCGGATGTTCCAGAACATTAAACTAAATTTATAACTACAAACGGATAAAAAAAAAAAAGGACAAAAGGTAAGACGTGTTCTTGTTTAATTGCTAAATCATGAGAGGAATAAAAACTCTTTGGTAACTCACATAATCATCATCAGCATCATCATCATCATCATGGTCGTTGTGGATTAATTACTGGATTTTTCTTTATTATTATTATTATTATTATTATTATTATTTTTTAAATACATAACGTGTAAAGTAATGATGACGGGAATCTGCAGGAGATGCAGCCCTGCCTGATATCACTCGATCACAGGCCAGAAAGCCAACGGCTCATTTCACCTCGACTAAATTATTTAACGCGCGGGGCAAATAACCGCAGTGAATTATGGGCTGTTGTGCAGGCTCGCTGCGGAGGGTGATTTGTTTGCGGTCACTCCGGCCTGGTGGGTTTGTTACTGCCTTGCTTCTTTCTCTCTACAGCCATTCAAAACTCTCCGCTTTAGCGAACACAATTCCACTCCCACAAACGTGAACGCACGCGCTTGGTGCTCGAGGAAGGAGGGCGGGGGGGTTCACGAGATGACAGCGTTGCCATTTAAGTACCGCGGTGCATTTTTTTTCTCTACTTTTTTTTTTTTAAGAGCCCACTCTGTGCCGTTATAGCCGTGCCAAAAATAAAACCGAGTCAGAAACTGGCGAGAGAGAGAGAGTGTGTGTGTGAGTGTGTGTGTGTGTGTGTGTGTGAGAGAGAGAGAGACGTTCCGCCCTGTCGCACGAATCAAGCACACAATCCGGGAAAGTGGGATGGATAGTTCGTGGGAGACTAAAAAATTATTATTTCCCCGAGATGAAAGAGAAATGCTTTCTGCATATTTGAAAGCACGAAGAGAGGAGAAGACGAGAATGTTCCGTGGCCTCGAGCCAGCCCGCGCACGCTATTTCAATTCCCACACTCCTCGTGAAGCCGGGCCCGCGTGCGCTCGGTGAAGTGGCGTGAAGCTTGCGTTTAAAGGAATAATCCGATGCCTGGTCTAAGCCGCGTGCTTTGCTGTGCGTGTCACACAGCTCCAAGGCAGTCGTATGCACGTGTGTGTGTGTGTGTGTGTGGTGAGGATTTTGCCAGCATATTTCTTGGTCACCTGCGCATATGGAAGGTCACGCAGCACGTGCAGCACAACTCAAACCCTGACGTGCTTTAAAAAAAAAATGCATTAAACTTAAAAAAAAAAAAAAAAGGTCTGTGCCCCTCATGAGAATTCTACATTGCATACACACAGATGAAATCCTCAATATCGCTCACTTAATATGTTGGCCCATGGTTAAAGTAATTGATATTGTGCATGCATTATGGTTGTTGATTTGTTCTGATAAATGGTTTAAAAAAACTTTTTAAATGCAAACTGTACAACATAACTGATTTTCATTCTTCATATTCACTGTCAGTTTTGTATTCTTTTCTTGCACAAACCAGACACACAAAAATCCCAAAGTCTCCCCCTTTACGCTTTTTCAGGCACTGTCCGTCGAACTCAAAGCTGATGCTAATGAAGTTTGAAAAGCTGCACATGTTAAGCGTGTCCCGTCGTCTCGCGCTTTACTAGTTCCGTCACGTCCACGTCACGTCTCTGTTTCTTTCTTTCGACTTTAATGTGACTGGTTGCAGTGAAAGGGTGCGAATAAGTGAGGATTAAAAACAACAAGAACAAAAAGATAAATGTGAATCTCATTGCTGTGACTTTGCGCTTCAGTGGATCGCACTTTTTTTAGAGTTCATGGGAAAACTTGGGTGTCCGCTAGTAAGTTTTCTGGATTCAGTGTTGAAGCTGAGATTGTGTGAATTTTCAATAAAAGAAAAACAATCAAACTGAAACACCAATGTAACTTTACACATAGAAATATATTGAAAAATACCCGTGTTATAATGATGTAAAACAATTGGCAACAATTTAATTGATTTGTATACAGTAAGAGAGTTCCGAGAGCCCGGTTGTAGGTTCGTAGGACGAGCAAACATTGTCTAGGTACTAGGATTTTGGCTATACTCTGTATGTTACAGTACAGTGTTCCTTCGAATCGTGTTGATGGTTGAACGATTCATGTTAAAAGAACGAGGCATGTCTGCCATCTTTTCACCTCGCTTCATTCTCTCAATTATTTTCACTTTTGTCTCCATCGTTATTGCTTGGATGCACTCTGCATGTATGTGCAATGTTCGTACCTCGAATGCTCGTATATAGGGGAGTTACTAATCTTTATTATTAAGAAATTCAATCATATCTAAAGTAATTGTGGGAGTGTGAAACTCGATTTCGACATGGTTGAGACTATGCTGTCGCTCGGTGGCCCATAAGGACATACGGTGACACAGGTGTCACACACCTTTTAAACATTCTGGAAAGTCAGCTTTTTTCCTTGCCATTAACTCATGAAGTGTCTAATCGACACCTGATGATCATTCTGGTGCAGTCAGGCGATTGTGAATTTGTGTATCCATGACATCATTTACAACATGGTGATGTGCCTGGGTAGCACATGTGACAGAACTAGCTAATTAACACACAAAAATCTTGTTTTTGTTACTGAAAGCAAGTTTCATCTCATCTAAGAATTCTAATGATTTATTAATGTCGTATATTTTGTATTTAATCTGTTTTGACTGCATTTCCTGATCTGTATAAAACAAATCAAGAAAATATCACAGTGACACATACAGTATGTCACATCATTTCGCTGAAATTTTCAAGGAAAATGCCATGTGATGTCTTTGAAAATGTCCTCCATACGGTCTCTTTGGTCTGTCTTATATCTCCCATGATCCCACTTAAAGGAGAATTGGTTCTGGATTCATGAGTTAAGAGGTTCTACTTTGTTTCGTCCTCGTGCTCTAAGCAGCCATGTTGATTTGACTTCACTTGCTGAACGAGACTGTTCCTGAGTAGGTTTTTCAAATTTATTGGGCGTTTTATTAATTGATTAATTTATTTATTTATTCATTCGTAGTCTGAGTTAGGCCCAGTCATTGAATGCTGCATTTGATACCATCAGTTTTCTTTCTTTCTTTCTTTCTTTGCTGAATGCTAATGAAGACTGAAGACGAAAGCTATATTTCATTTTTTCATTCATTGAACAGTATTGCGTCTATCGAAACAATTTGCCAACATCAATTACGTTACAGGTTTTCATTTGTTGAAGAACCCATGACTCATACTTTAGAAAAAAAATATTTGAATGGTTTGAATTGTGAATGTTGCGGAACGTCCGACAGTTGTTGCAAAGCACCGACGCTTTAGACTCCTTCCATAAAAGTTACAACATGACATCAATTCAGATGTAAAAAATAACCAAAAAAAGATATATTTATGGTATATAAGTAACAAAAAAAAAAAGAAACATATAATAAAGTATAGATATGATTATAAATCACATCTATACTTTATTATATATTATAATCATCAGTTTAAAATGACCTGAAAACAGATTGCAATGTTTTTCATTGGTTACAGGATTTTATTGATTGATTGATTGATTGGTTGATTGATTGATTGCAGCTGATGATCGTCCCAGTGCTGTATCTAGCTTATATTTGCCTATTCAATGTTATGGAAGTCAGCTCATCCAATCGCTTATGTTATAGCACCTATAAATATTAATTCTCTCACAAGCTTTTTTTTTTTTTTCTATTAGAATTCATACGACAAGAACAGCAACAAAAAAAAATCACAGTTTTTCTTGTTACCAATTAATTTAAGGAAAAAAAAGTTAATCTGGAATATGTTAGCTGAGTGTTAGCTCTGACTTATGACTGGAGACGCCTTACATATTATGTTGAATAAACATCTCCTTAGGGGAAAAAAAAAAGTTTTTTAGAATTTGAGCTGATGAGACGACAGCTGAGCTGAAGGGTAAGGACAGTGGGCGATGATGGGGATAGTGTGTAACCGGCCCAGGGCTAGCCTGTTGTATTGCCAGTCTGTGTTTGTGTGTGTGAGGAAAAGAGAGAGGCCACTATGGGTTGTGATCATGATGGATCACATGTTCAGAAGAGTTTGATTGATCAGACAGAAGCCGCTGCGTTTGGTCAAGAGGTCTGATTACGGCCTGGGAATTCTCCTCTGGATGCTCTGGATGGAGAGAAGGGTTTGTGTGAGCGATAGAAATCCGGGGGTGTGGATGACAGTGACACAGTTCCCCTCATCCATCAACGCCTCCGAGTCACCATTCTTCCTCTCTCGTCTCTTAATAAGAGCCGGTCCGATTGCACACTCGACTATTTATTTATCTGCTGCTCGGCGATTGGTCACAGGTCAGGTCAGGTGGCTGTTTATTTGGGAATTTTATTGGTGTGAATGTCATCTTCTGGCCTGTGGGGTAACGTCTAACTTTACACAGAGCAGCTTGAAATGGATAAAAAGTACGACGTGTCATTCTTTCATTCAGATTATATTTTTTGGCCTTGCAAGTCCCTGTTGTATAAGATGAATAAAAATGCGTTGTGGCAAGCTTTTATTGGAAATTAATAAACCTTGGTGTGTTAAGGGGATCTGCACTACATCACACCATCATTATTTTCCTAGAACGGCGTATCCTGAAGTGTTTTATACCTTAAAATGGCCGGATATGACTGTGTGTGTTCATGTGTGTGTGTATGTGTGTGTGTGTGTGAGAGAAAGAAAGCATGTGATGTCATACATATCATACATACTCCAGTAATATGTGAAGTGCTGCCCCTAGAGGAGTGTACTGTTCTCTGTACAGTGTGTGTGTGTGTATGTGTGTGTGTGTGTGATAAGAACCATGAGAGCCATTCTTCCAGTTGTGTTTACCATGTGGATTTCAGTACCAGCACAGAACAATGAACGAACCCTATCCCGGCCCTGAGACCTAAGGTCAGAGAGGCCACACATGCACGCACACACACACATATATATGCACACACACAGTCCTGCCGCCAGTCTGCTCAGGATGCGTGCCAAAGTTGAGGTCATTACCTACATACGGACTCGAATGCTACAAATATTTTGTGTGTATTGTTAGTGCGTGGATGTGTGTGCTTGAGTTTGTCATTGTCATTACCTAATCGCAGTGTTTTAGTGGGTGTGTGCCTCTGAACGTGCTTAATTCAGGAGAACACTGGCCTCCCGTGCTTCGTTCTTTGTGTTTTTGTAGACGTGCATGTTTGTGTATTGAGTTTTTCTGAAATCCCAAATCCCAAGCCGTACCCTTTCCTGACGTCCTGCTGTAATAAAAATATGTGGTTTAATTGTTATTTTCCAGACATTCGGTCATTGATTTAGTTTCTGATAATTGGGAAAATTTCACGGCACCAACGATGACATAAACGCATACACATGAGATTGTCAGATAATCAGTGATTTTCTTCTGAAACAAGAAAGACTTCGACTGGATTTTACTTGGAGTCATACTGCACGTGTGTCCGGGATTTTCTGTATTCTCAGAATTTAAGTACCTTTTAGCGGTTTATTATGAAATGAATGTACTATAGGGTTAATTATTTACATCTACATCAGAGCTCTTGATTTGATTCCATTCGATTTTTAAACACTTTAAGTTTTCGATTCAGTTCAACACCCGGATTCGTCTCAATCGGTTACGGTATATTCCATACAGGTTTCAGAATATTGTATTAAAAATAACCAACAGTATCTAATAAACACCGAAATTCTGTGCAACTTATAGTGAGGTTTGTTTATGTCATGTTTCAACTAAAACGATATTTCAATCTTCTGCTCCTCTCTATTGCACTGACCATCATTCATAAACTCAAAAAAAGAAGGACAAGCGCTAATCGAGCGAAACGCAAGAGTTCTTTTGCAAGTACCTTGTGTAAGATCGGGCTGATTTGTATTTTTCGTCAGTTTTAGCTCATTAGACATTTTAGTAAGTTTACCTTATTTAAAAAGCATGACTCAATTTGGGCAAAAAGAAAGCAAGATGCAATATGTATTATAAATGGCGGGGGCAGTGTAATCAGCAGGCAGGTCAAAAGTTTAGATGAGAAGTTGTGCGAGCAGTTTTGCACAAACAAATAACTTTTTCAAAAGCCTTTTACTGTTATTCGGTTATTTCCACTATTGTTATTCTTACTATATCAGAAAGGCTAAGGTAATACAACAAACATACTGTAAAAGACTATTCACACTGGTACACATTATAGCATATTAATAAGAATTTTCACCATGGGAACTGAAATTTCACAAGAAACTTGCCTCGACAGGACTAGCATTTTCGACATACAAGGGAACGAATCGATACGAACTGAATACCGGCTGTAAGTTTCACGCATTCAAAACTTGTATTTGTCAGTGCGTCATGTTTCAGTCATTTGTGTGAAAACCAAGCGAAGCGAGTTAAAAAAAATTTTTTTGTAATGATTTAGTGAAGACATACAGTCCCAAGAATGTTATCAAGGACGGTAGCAAGAAAAAAAAGAGCCGCTTTCAATTTGTTTTTTTTTTTTTAAGAAGAATCATAAAATAAGGTTAAGTGAGGCTTAATGTAAATAGTATTCCATATTTTACCTCATTTACATGTCTTTTGATTGTTTTTATACGCAGGAAATATTATTATAGTATAGGAAATTGGTAATATTTTTGGGTGGCTGGAACGGATTATCTGTATTTGCATTATTTTCTATGAGAAAATGTGTTTCGCAATAAGAAATTTCATATTAAGAACTTGCCTCCGGACCGGTTTAAATTCATATGCCGAGGTACCGCTGTACTTTGGTAATAAATCTACTTTCAGCTGCACTGAAAAAAACAGGCTGCCTCAACGTAAAAAAAGTTTAGTAACAAGTTGCAAACCTTTTTTAAGTTTACTTCTTTTTTTTTTTTTTAGAAATTTGCTGGCCAAACTAAATATTTCAAATTGCTGTTTAGTTAACACATTGTATACCCAGTTCAAAATCTTAAGTTGACTCAACTTGTAATTCAAATATTTAAGTCAGCTCCAGTAGTACTGGTTGTGGGCTCAATTAATTATATTTCTCTAGGGTTGACTTAGCCCAACTTTTCATCTACTCAAAAAGGTAAGTTGTCTCCCATTGGTGTAGTTTGTTAAAGTGATTGTTTTTCTATAAAAACAGGTTGGCCTAACAATACTACGACAATTAAAACACAAACTTTACTTTCAAAAAAACTTTATTCTTTCAAAAAACTAGTTAAAAGTTAAAACAGTGATCACATACACATTCTATTTTGCTTAAAGGTCAATAAAATACCTGGAGACCACCAGATGCTTATCGGTATCATACTGATTCAAATAGCAAAGATTTGTCTTTTGAAGACTATTTCTCTACAACAACAAGAGTCTCTCCAAGTCCAATAATAATCGTTAGGATGGCTTCGTAGGTGTATGTCCGGTCCTTTTGGAATTCAACGTTTAAAACCCAGACCTGATCAAACATCTCTCCTAAAGCTGCTGCATGTCACCCAGACCCTCAAAGACTACAGTCCCCTCCAACAGCTTGTTCAGGCTCCTCCAGTAGCTCCAGAAGGCCATCCATCACCGCTCTGACCCCAATCCTCCACAGCAGAGCTCTGGTTACAGAAACAAGGAGTTTTGTAAAGACAAAGATGATCAATTTCACTGAATATATAGTTATGATAAAACGTAAAAACGTGTAAAGCATTGTTTCTGGATTTCTACTGATGTTTTAAAGCTATGCATTGTTTCCTATTCTAAAGATTTGTTTTATATTTTCAAGGGTTTTACTTTGTCATTCTTAGGAGTAACTACATGTTTGAAGTCATGTTTTAAATAAACTCATTCGGTTTTCATAGAAAAGTTAACCGATATAACACTCGTAGGTGAGCATTAGCGACTCTGAAGCCAAACTAACACGGACATTTTTATATCCCTCAACTTACCTGAGTACTGAAGCGCCGCTACTCCTAAACCGTTAAACACGTCGGGGTTTTTCTCGAACTTTCGTTAGCTGAGCGCTCGCGC
>JAAGKR010015102.1:5000-10373 GCA_011419295.1 Clarias macrocephalus
TGCAAACTCCATGCACGATGAGGCGGGAATTGAACCTGGACCTTGGAGGTGCACAGTGACAGTGCTAACCACTAAGCCACCGTGCCTTCTATAGTAGTAATAGTACTTTTAGTAATAGTAGACATAGTGATGATAGTATAAGTAGTGGTTTTAGATGTGGTAGAAATATTGGTGGTTTTAGTAGTAACAGAAGTAATAGCAACAGCAGTTTAAGTCAGATTTTAAACCATAGGTTTAGTATGAGTTTTAGTATGAGTAGTAATAGTAGTAGTTTTATTGATAGTAAAAACAATAATAGTTGTAGTTTTAGTAATAGTAAGAGTGGTCATAGTGGTAGAAGTAATAATAGTGATGATAGTACAAGTAATAGTAGTAGTTTTATTAATAAATTCAAATTCAAAATTCAAATCATATTTGTCACATACACAGTCATACACGGTACGATATGGAGTGAAATGCTTAAAAAACCGCCCGTGACCGTTAAAAATAAAGATTATTAATAGGAAATGAATATGGATAAAAGAAATAAAATAGAAAATAAATCTAGCTAAGATAAGAATAATATTTCTGTAAAACACAAAATATCCAATAATATACAACATAATGTGCAAATATGCATGAAAGTGTCTTATTGAACAAACAAAGAAATTAAATAGAAATATATAAATATGTAAATGTGCATGAATGCGCGAGTGTGTAGTGTCCACAAGTGTCTGTGAATGTCCAGAATGAGTGCAAAAAAGACAAACGTCCAAATAGTAATAATAGAACTTATAAAGTTATAAGTTATAATAATAATAGTATGAATAATAGTAATAATAGTTGTAGTGTTAATAATAGTAATAGTTGTAATAGTGGTAGTAGCAGCAATAGTAGTAGAAGTAATAGTAATAGAGATGATAGTCATTTTAGCTGTAGTATTAATATTAGTAGTAGTTTTAATAGTAATAGAAGTAATATCAGTAGTAGGGTAAGTTAGACTTTACATCATAGTTTTAGTAGTAATAGTAATAGTAGTAGTTTTATTAATAGTAGTAGCAGAAATAGTAATAATAGAGATGATAGAACTACTAGTTTTAGCTGCAATATTAATAGTGCTAGTAGTATTTGGAGTAATATAAGTAATATATTAGTAGTTTAAGTTAGAGTCAAACTAGTTAAGGAAGTAGTTTTAGTGATAGTAATGGTAATATAAAATGTAACAGTAGTAATAATAAAATTATTCATCAAATATTTATAAACTTTATTAATAAAAATAACAAAATTTTGAATAACTAAACATGATAGACTTAATTTTTTTATTTTTCAGATTTCATCAAGGTGCACATTTTAACATTTCATGTACTGATTTAGCTCTTTATTTAATTAAACATTCAATTGTTTTATTATATTTTAATGCATATTTTACATCTAATAAAACACATTAACAACAACAACAACAACAACCCTCTGAGTGGCACAGCTGGAACAAGCTCACCCTCTCATCCGGAGACCGCAAGTTTGAATCCCGCGTGACGCTGCAGCCCGTCGCAGCTGAGAGCTGATTGGCCAAGCCAACTGTGAGTGGGTGGGTGTGTGTGGGTGGGTGTGTGTGTGGGGGGGGGGGGGGCATAGAGCTTTAACACACTCACATCAATTGCGGTGCTAGTCAATCATGTATGCCTGTGAGTTGACGCAAGTGGAACGAGTGAGTTCCCTTTGGCGCATGAACAAGCAGTTCTAACAGTTCCAACACGTGATAACCTTCGCCCTCCCTGGTTGACAGTTGTAGCCCTGATGGGAGAGCGGCGTAATGATGGGTGGAAATTGGCCTCGATTGAATTCAACTTTTTTTTTTACTTTTCATTTGAACACATGACGTAGCTCGGCGTGCCCTCGGTTTATCCTTTTAACAAAAATCGAAACGCCACACAATCTGATGGCTCCGCCTTTTCTGCTCTCTAGCACAAGGCTGCTTCGTTGTCTCCGCTTCTTGTCACCTGGGTATTAATAGTGCAGTACATTTTATTTCCTTTCCTCAGCGTGAACACGTGACTCAGACTAAAGCTTCATGCTATTTCAGACACAGCTGTTTTCCCCACTTAATGCACGGATCAGCGTTTACGTTACTATTTCTGTACGCTGTAAGACTGCAGGAGACTTCATGTACATATGAATATATTAATATGGTCGTGTAGTGGTGTATATCCATACAGTATGTGTATATAAACTCAGTTGATTTAGAGAGTAAAAGCTCTGGGAGAAAATAAGATGATGGACTGATTGTGGACTTCTAACCCTCTAGAACATCATTAAATGGTTTCTCACACTCAGACCGGAGCCATAATCCGCCATCAATCCTAAAGTACATCATGACCACTGCTTCACTTAACAAGCTTTATGATCCTCCAGAAGAGATCTGTCTGATCACCATGACAACAGGTCTTCATCATCATCATCATCATCATCATCATCATCATCATCATCATCTCCATTATCATCTCCATCACCATTTCTCTCTCTCTCTCTCTCTCTCTCTCTCTCTCACACACACACACACACACACACACACACACACACACACACACACACACACACACACACACACACACACACACACACAAAGTGAATATAAGAGAGAAGATAGACTCATAGATAAAGATGTTCTAGACTGGCAGTCTAGACGGAACTTACAGATGGAGGAGTCAGGATGGAGGGAAAATGAAATGAATCATGCTCTTCTTACTCAGATATCTGGTGGTAGTTAATTAAAACATCATCATCATCATCATCATCATCATCATCATGATCATCACAGCCAGAACATTTTAAGTAATTAGTTTTTGCTTAATCATATCACACATAGAGGACTGGGTTGAAAAAGCAATGCAGATGTAGATATTTCAAGCACTGACCAGATACAGATACCTTACACGCTATTGCATAGTAAAACATGTGTGTGTGTGTGTGTGTGTGTGTGTGTGTGTGTGTGCATGATGTCTGCACTTAAAAATATGTGCAGAGAGAAAACACTTCAGCCGGATGCTAAACTACATGCTAATACGTTACAGCTCAGTGTCGGGATCGATGCGAGCCAGCCGATAACAGGGACGCGCTGGAGCCGGACCAAGAGACAGAATCAGCAGCAAACTCTCCTGCACGCAGAAACCAGATGTAGCACAGATGTGTTCCGTGACTCGAGACGTATGTATCACCACGACATCACGGTTCAGCTCGGCCCAGGGAGTAAACAGTAAATCAGCACATTATACAGTAAACTGTAGATGATGTAACAGCGAGCTCTGATGTGTTTTATTCCTCTTACGCCGCAGGACTCCGCCCACAGTCCCACTTACATCATTAACATAGCTTTATTGGTTTATAGTTACCTTTACAAACACACACACACACACACACACACACACACACACACACACACACACACACACACACACACACACACACACATTTTCTACCTGTCTGTCTCTCTTTCTGTCTTTGTGCGGCTCTTGTAAAAAAATATCTACTGGTCCATCTGTCTGTCCATCCATCCGTCCCTTCCTCTATTTACCGTCTGCTCTTGTATTCATCTCTCTCTTTCTACTCCTTAACTTTACATTAATCTATCTCTCTGTCTTTGTGTATAGCTCTGTCCTTTACTTCTTGCCTAATTTTCATTTCGTTTTTATTTCTCTCTTTCTGTCATGTGTCTCACTTATTATTCTACCTGTCTGTCTTTTATTTTTAATTCGTCTCCCTCTCTTTCTTTCTGTCCGTCTCTTACTTTATTATTTTCTCTCTCTCTCTCTCTCTCTCTCTCTCTCTCTCTCTTTCTCTCACAAATCCTATGCAGCTGTCTCTCTTATTGTCTCTGTGTGTCTTGCTCTGTCCTCATCTCTCTCTCTCTCTCTCTGACTTTATATCCATCTGCTCCATCTGTCTGTCCCTCATTCTCTTTCTCTCTCCTCAACTTTGTGCTCGGCTCTGTCACTCTCTCACTCCATATTCATCTCTCTTTCTTTCCTTGTGGCCTTTGTCCCCTCTTTCGATTTCTACGTGACTCTCTGTATTCATCTCTCTCTCTCTTTCTCAGTTTCTTTTCCCAGGAGTAAAGCCTGCTGAGACGGCTAGCAGAAGGACCGGGGCAGCAGTGTAAGTCCACAGATGGGCTGATGGGTAGATTTTCATGCATATGGGGGAGGAATAGGATGATGATAGGCCACCTGACTGCCTGCTGACTCACTCCACACACACACACACACACACACACACACACACACACACACACACACACACACACACACACACACACAACATGCTTTGATAGATAGATAGATAGATAGATAGATATGAAAGGTGAGAGGAAAAAGGAAAAGAGAATAAGAAAAGAGGAGAAGAAATGACAAGAGAGAAGTAAACAAGAAGAGTAAGATTTGTGATTAGATGGAGAGGAACGATGGCAGGATTGAAAGAAGCAAAAGACAGGAAAAATGGAGGAAAAGAAAAAGGAGCAGAGGACAGACAAATACAGAGAGAAGAAAGAAGGAAAGGAACGGAGAACTGAAACTGAGAAGGACATTTTAAAAAGGAAGCCGAAGAGGAGAAGAATGGAAGAGAATAAAGGAGGAGAGATGAGGAGAAAGAAAGAGAAAAGGATACATGAGAAGAAAAAATAATGGAGGAGAGGAGTGAAGGACAGAGGAGGAGAGACACAAAGAAAGGAAAAGAGAGGAAATAGTTTATATATATATATATATATATATATATATATATATATATATATATATATATATATATATATGAAGTATATATAAGAAGTGTAAGAAGTGCTGGAAAAGACTGGTTGAGAATGGTCCAATCACATGAGCCCAAATATTTAAAAACAATATTGATTCGCTAAGAACAAAAGTGGGAGGGTTCGGGGCGCACAGTGCTGGATGATTTAAAAAGATCCAATCAGAGCTCAGCCTCAAGTCACATGCTTTTCAAGAATGTACCTGTCTACATAGACACTCGTTTGTCCGGCGCCCTGCGTACACGACCACAAATGAACGTGATACAGTTTAGATTTTTTTTTCATTACAAATAAATTATATTAACAAATACAGCGGAATATTGTGACTAATTGCGGCGCCCCTGCGCCCCGTATTGACCGGCCGCCACTGCTGATACGCTTATAATGTTCAGATTGACGTTATTTATAATGTAATCAAAGTTTTATAATTAATTGCTTTGGCAACAGTGTAACATTGTTGTTAACATTCATGGCACTGAAGCTCTTCTGAACTGAACTGAGTAAAGGAAGCCGTGTCGCTCTCCCTTCATACTTGTCCTTCTGGCATTGAGGGCACGCTGCTGGTGTTCTCTTCATATAAAACACATCACTCAGCTCTC
>JAAGKR010015103.1:0-10373 GCA_011419295.1 Clarias macrocephalus
CTCGAAAAGGTGAGCGGAGTAGTCCCAGTAATGTCTTCCCACTGAGCAGGGGAGGTGCCACCTGAAGAAGAGCCATCATTAGCATGTACTACGTAAAAGAAAATGTGCAAAGCCATCAACCAAAAGCTGGAGAATGAGGACCTTACTTTTGGAAAGCTTTTATACAAGTCACTGATGACAGTGTAAGGCATGTAATGAAGCAGTGGTTTATTACTTATATGGATCTTACCTGTGATGCTGCACAGAAGGCGTAAGCAAGGTGTTGTGTCTCCTTTGTAGCCATTGTTCATGCCTTCTCCTGATCTAGGAGGTACAGGGATGGTCATGGTGATGGGTTTGTGGAACTTCCTTCTACGTGGTTCCACTGTAACTATTGGGCTGAACGTGGCTCTGTTGCCTATGATCTTCTTCATCGTCTCGTCTGGGACTGGCTGGGTCTGGTAAGAGAGCAAGCAGTTAAAAACTGGCGTCTGATATATTTTTATTTATCGCATAATAGCGATTAAAAAGTGGCAAGCAGAAAAGTGGTCTTTATTCATTTTAAACCAATTCTAAACACTCAGTAGCTTGCACACGCTTCCCATGAGAGATGTGAAGCCATCCACTTCTACCCATCCAATTCCTACCCCTCATTAGGGCACTCCCACTTTAAGGCTAGGAGGGCCGAAGGCTACCACATATTTCCTCTGAGCCACCTGACGCCAGCCAACGACATCTTTTCAAACTGCTTGCTCACGCACCGAAGGACAGCGCTATCCATTCTTTCCGCTTGCATGACACACATGATTGACTGTAGAGCCGCGATTGAGGTGAGAGCACCGAGAGCCTCCCATCCCACCCCTCTGAGAGAGTTCGACCAATCATCTCTCTCTAGGCTACAGCATCAACCGGGATGGACTATTTTACTCTCTTTACTCTCCTTAATGTCTACTGGAATGAATAGAAGGTTCTTGGTGCAGCGAGTGACACCTCATATGCTAACAGAACTGTACAAACTCTGAATTGACATTTAAGTGTCTGTTTACCTGAAGTCCAACCCTGATCTTCTTGGTGAGAGCTCCTTCAGGGAAAGAGGCCTGGACTTGAGGAACAGTCATGCTGGATAAAACCCCCCCCTCAGGACCCATATGGTTGGTCTCCTGCTTGATCCGTGACACCACCGCAAAATACTGTGGGAAGTCCTTAGTGATGATTCTACAGATGCGTTTCTTCTCCAGGTCTTCCATGCTGTCCAGTTCTTTAGGGACAAATGGTGTACAATGATTATTTTGTTGCTCGATAAATAGAGATATGTTCACTATAATTCGTGGGTGAGTTAAACAATATTCGCCCTCTGGATATATTAACAAATCTGTTGGTCTCATCAGTGCTTTCCGTTCAAGGCTACTGTCTTACTCGTCACTAGGTGTGCAGGTGTGAACACGTTACATCATGTTACATCAGTTCATTAGTAACTGTGGGATGGACAAAGTGTATTGAAAAGCAAGGAGACTATGTATAAAAATCATGCATTTGACTTTTCTAAAAGTTAATGAAAATAAATTCTAAAGCTATAGTGTGTAATTTATTATTATTATTTTTTTTTTCCTCGATTTTCTCCAAAATTCAGTCATGTCCAATTCCTCCCTGTCACTGGCGGGCTCCCGCGATATGGCTACTACGACCACTCAGTCAGGAGGGCCGCAGACTATCACGTGCTTCCTCTGAACCACATCTTTTCGAACAGCTCGCTCACACACCGTTGGGGGCAGAGTAACACACTCTGAGGACAGCGCTATCTGCTCCCTCTGCTTGCGCAAGCACACAGACGCCCCTGACTGGCCATAGTCCCGTAATTAATGTGAGAGCACCACCAAGTGCCTCCCATCCCACCATGTTGAGAGAGTTCGGACAATTTTGCTCTCTCTAGGCCCTCGGCTGCGAGAGGCTACGGCATCACCCAGGGATCGAACCAGCGCTCTCCGGATGTTCGGGCGAGCACTTTACCACTGCACCACTCGGGCAGAATTATGTTTAAAAAATTAAATAAAAAAAAAACTCAGAATGCCTTGTTGATGAAAGAGAGAGTAGGGAGAAAGCTATGGTTACTCAAGTATCTACTCTTTACTACAATGATAAACAGAAAAGATTCTTTATTGCTTCATATGCCAAATCTTGAGCTGGATAGACCGTTGACGTCCAGGGTCTGCCAAGAGCAGGAGTCTGACTCTACAGTGGGCGCAAACATTTTGGGAATAATAATTAAACAATGGCCTGATCTGTTACTGTAGACTTCCTGTTTGAGTTGACTTCTTTTCACACTTCTTTTCAGGTCACACGATGCTGGCCCTTCTGCTTTGACCCCTCGCAACATGTTTCCGCCCACAGAACTGTTGTTCCTGGGAATGTTTTTTTGTCCCTTGCACCGTTCTGTATCAACTCCATTTAACTATTTGTTCCAATCCCATGAGATCAGCATTTTCTGAAATATGCAAACCAGTCTTTGTGTGTTTTTATTTTTATACTATTTTTAGCTATATAGCCAGCTTGTGGGCAGCACAGTGGCTTAGTGGTTAGCACTGTCGCCTTGCACCTCCAGGGTGCGGGTTCGAGTCCCGCCTCTGGTGTGTGTGCATGGAGTTTTCCCATGCTTGGTGGGTCCTCCGGGTACTCTGGTTTCCTCCCAAAGTCATGCACATTAGGCTAATTGGTCTTCCCAATTTGCCCGTAGTGTGTGAATGAGCATGTGTGTGTCTGTGGCACCTCATCCAGGGTGTACCCTGCGTTGTGCCCTAAGTCTTCCGGGATATGCTCCAGGCCCAGCGTCCATGCAGTGGTATAGACGATGAGTGAGTGAGGAAGTGATAGCCAGCTTGTGCATTAACACTTTCCGTGTTTAAGGCAAAAAAACGTCACTATCAAACTCCATGATATCCCAGATGCAAACAGAGTTTCAGCAGAATGACACGATTGATGAATATGCAAGAATATTTTGTATGTATTGAAACTGCCCTTCAGAGCCTCTCCAGACACAATGTACTGTACATGGGTAGTGAAGGTACTGGATACTGCTGTCGTTTACTCTTGCGTTAAGTGTTGGTGGTGAAACTATTTTAATTCTAGCTGCTTTTATAGTGTATTAAGGAGATCCTACCTTCGTCCATGCCATTAAGCAGCTCATTAAGGGCTTCAGTCTTGCAGTCGTATTGGTGCTCCTTCCAGATCTCGCCATTATCACTCCTAAGAATGATCAGCTCACGCTCCTTCCCTCTCATGGACCCAAAGTGAGGGATCTCCACTATCACAGGGCTGCAAGAACAGATCATTATACGCCATTAAGAGATGATTATGCTCTTAAAGAGGCCTTCTACTAATGTGTAACTCAAGATTGCAAAAATGCAAACGAGGGTCATTTTGAACACCTGATACTGAGAGAATTTATATGCAAGAGTCCTTTTAGTGTACACGCAGACATACATACTAATTCCCACCAGGCACCAATGCTTGTGCTTTGTACCTCAAGAGTTGTAAAGAGATGCAAAAAGACAAACAAATCAAAAGGCTGATTGAATGCAACATTCCAGACTTTAAATTGGGCACGTAAAGGATTAGAAAAGGGCATTTAAAGTCCCCCCCCATTTTTAGAAAATAAATAAAAGCATAAAAGCATCTAATATATGGTTTCTCACCTCTGGACCTGGAGAACCATTTGCCCTGCATGTTTAGTTTTTGGTCACTGCTCCCAAATGATCAGATTCACCTCATTAGCTAATTAACATGTCTGGACAGGATGTAAATATATAAGCTGGAGACAGGAAAACCACCAAGATATGCAGGGCAGGGGTACTCTAGTGTGAGGATTGAGAAACTCATCCAATACCTTTATCTTAATTAGTAAAAAAAATAGGTTAAACCAGAAGGGTATTCTTTTAACAATTCAGGATACATTAGTTATTTTGGTCACAACGGTCAAACAGTACAAGTTAACATTATCATTATGTAAGGTAGATGCATTTTGTATATACAGTAAATATAATGTGACATTTAATAACAGACAAGCAAGACACTGTTCACACTGAGTCATGAGAAAACAGAAAATTACATACAATGTGTAATACCAGAGAAGGTACCATGAAAAAAATACATGGAAATTGTCAGTCAGAAGTTTTTCAACATATATACTGTAAGTTCAGGTACAGAATGTCAAATAAATACAGAACAGTATTAAATATTTGTATCTAGAGATTTATCTTAAATAGACTCTATATGAAAGGTTGTTCTAATGGCAGGAGCGTTTGGTAAACCGGCTAAGCCTAAACTTATACGTAGTTTAATTACCTTAAAATCCACACATTTACCCCATTGCTTGGTCCAAATAATAAAATATAGGGTGTTCAAAAACTTTTGACTTTCAGCTATATTGCTCCTGTTCTTTTGCATTTATGGTCTTATGTGATAATAAATATCAACTCTATATTTTACAGTATGATACATTTAAGTAATCTATTTTATTCCTCTAATATTATTCTGTACAGTGTTGACTCTTATGCCTTTCTCGGAAAACTCCACGAATGATACCTTCTCCAGAAAGAAAGAGCAAATGAATCCATCTCCCATCCATGGGATGGCACAGTGGGAGTCTGAGTTTGGTCAAACATGGGCAAAACTTGGCAGCCATAACAGCAGCAAATAGCATGCCCAACAAGCACAGTACAGCGAGCATGATCCACTTTCAGCGACCTTGCTAGTCGACTGAAAGCCTTAAAAAAAAAAAAAAAAGGGTGATTTGAAAGTAAAACAACCCAACAACAACAGAAAAAAAAAAATCAACAATGGCTTCAACCAAGAGCAGTGTCGTCTTTTCTCAGCGGCACACTCCTACCCAGCAAATTTTGTTCCTTGAGGCCCAAGCTGCAGGGTTCGGCTAACGAAGCTCTCGCCCTCATTAAGAGGGGGGAGTTTTCGGGGAAGGTGGAGTTTACTGAATAACATCCATGCAGCAATTAGAGGAACAAAAAGGAGGAACACAAAACAGTCCGTCATTGCTGCAGGAATACTAGTGTTTCATTTAATTACTTCAATTAGTTAGCCTTCTAAACCTCTCCCTATACTATAGTCACTAGTGCATTCATTATCCTGGGGTTCCTTTACTTTTTTTTCTACATTACTGCTTATAGAGTAAGGGACTGTCACTCATCTGCTTGGAGGATGAAATCACTGGGAAATAGCAAATGAATTGGGCTACGCTGAACTTTGCAATATATTGCAGCATTCCTGTCCACTATCAGAGGCTGGCTTGACACTAGTCTCACTGCCGGAAAGCCTAGCCACCACACACTCCAGACACAGATGGGTTTCATGGTAATGGGGAGTAAAGAGGAACCAAGAAACAGAAATGGCAGAAGAGCCTGACCTACCCGAGGAACTGAGCTCCGGCGGGGCCAACTTCCACCAGGCGGCTTGCCAGTCCCTCTCCCTCCACCATGGGCGGTGGCGAGGCAAGCTTGTGCCGCTTGACCAGGCGGCAAGTGATGCGAGTCGGGGCTGTGCACTTGCGTGGTGGGATGATGATGCGCATCCCGTTGTGGCGGCTGCCTCGCATTGAACCGCCGCGGGCATCCACCATGAAGCTCACCAGGAACCTGTAGAGAGCAACGTGGCACGGTGATGAAAAGAAGAAGAGACAAAGAGGCTTTGGCTTTCAGTGATCACCAGTGAGGACTGTTTCCATGCTGTGATAAAGAATTCACACAACAAAACCCAGGAGAGGAAAGAATCACACGAGAAGAAAGGCTGGAAAGTGGGATCATGAGAGCTCAGCCCTGGCAGTTTATTCATGGAGGAATCTGGTATGGATTGTTATGACAGCATGAGCATGTCCAAGAGATATAAATCTTTTTTTTTTCCCTACGTGCTTATGTATTGTTTATTTAAAAGAACAGAGCAAGCAATGCGTGTAAATTGAAGTTCTTCACAAACTGCCAGGGTAGATTACTCAACTTTGTGTTACTTAGAAGAAAAATGTGTTATTGAAAAAATATGCGTCTTTAAACCCATTTCTTTGATTCATCAAAACCAAGCAAGAAATTACGAGCTGACCACCAGTACTGCTTTCGCTTTTGAAGATTCTCTTTCCTTGATGTGTTCTTCAAACTTGGTAATCAAAATTATTTTCAACACCTCCTCAATGCATTTGAATGTTCCTTTGCCTGGACTGAATCGTGCACGGAGTTTGTCCCAAATTAATATCTTACTGGAAGGAAGACAGCAAACCAGTTGGTGGTTTAACATGTCTTTGCGATGTGACTTTGGGCCTGTACTGGATTTACAATCTTTTGGTTATACAATCTTTTTGAACTTCTTGAACCTTCATCTGTCTGAAATTAGTTTTGCAAGCCAGGCTACTGGCAATTGCAAAAGAATTTTGTGGATTTGTTGCCAAGTGCCTCTTATATTTGATTTGACTGACATTGCAAATGTCCTTGAACTCATTGGGAAATATGCAAGGAATATTTTATTTTACTGGTCACTGACTTCTTCATGCAAGAAATGTAAAATTTGACTGATTCTTATTATTTAAACTTTTTTAGTCAATTGGCTACCTTTTTTTAAACTTCAATATCACTGTTTTGGAGACCTGGTACTTGGACTTGGTGTTTGCTCTGCAAGCGATGGGCCAAGTAAGCTGAGATTAGTATACAGTATATTTTCTTGATGCCATTAGGCCATCTAAATCTCAGAATAACTTTCTATGTTGCAGATCTCGCTTCTCTCTCTCTCTCTCTCTCTCTCTCTCTCTCTCTCTCCAGTAAAAGGCCCAAAGCTTTTGCATGAACCAAGATTTCTGCAGAACTTGCGTGTGCTACACAGAGCCCTGACCTCAACCTAAATAAACACCTTTGGAATAAACAGACTAAACCCCAGGTGTCCTCATCCAACTTCAATGTCTCAATCCAGACAGTCGTGCTCCAAAATCTAGTGAAAAGCCTTACTAGAAAAGTGGAGGTTCTTATAATAGCCAAGGGGGAGGAAATCTGAAATGGGATGACCACATTCTGTACTATGACTATATACTTTGTGCTATATGCTTATATAGCTGAATGGATAGAGAATGCAATATATCAGCCATTTAATAGCTCTGTTAATGGCTTTTGGCACACAATCTGCGATCCGTGGGTCATGTCCAAATCACCCAAATATAGATTGTTCAGGCTTAGCTTTCAGAAAGATATCCGTTAGAACCAGGTGGTCCTGCTGGTTCATTTCCTTGGCCAAAAGTATAAGCTAAAATAGCACTATGATATAAAATTATATAAATTATATTAGATATATAAAATTATTAAGGTGTTGAAGTTCAAACTAAAACAGCTTAATATAAAGCATGCTTCAATGAGTTCATTCAGAAAAAAAAACACTTTTGGAAATATAATACTGTATGTAAGGTAAGCAATACGGCATCAACAACGTGGATGTAAGGGCTGATATTTAGTACAACAGCACGATTGTGAGTGCAATATTACTTTTAGAGCTGTGAATCATATGTAGATTTTCGATTAGATTCAATTTTTGTTAATTTAATAGCGCTAAAGTTTATTGCCTGATTAACTGTATTTTTTTTTTTACACGTTTGAAGTATTAAGGGATACATTCACGTACTGTAAAAAACCACATTGTTCAATTCAGATTATTTTTGTTCAGATCGGATTTTTCGTGTCATGACGGTTCAAATTCTTAATCGCAAGTGTCTTTTATCTGACTCTAAAGTGAATGCGTCTGTCCTCTGAAATGGCACGAACGCACCCGGCGATATGACTTTGCTCATATGGGTTATAATACTGTACGTCATATTTGTGCGACTGCTTATTCATTTGAAACAACGGATGCAATTTTAATCAAAAATTTGCTTGTGGCTTTTGCTCTGGAGGACGGCAAGCAGATAGTCAGCTGCATTTGTTTGGGTTGAGAAGAAAGGAGGAAGCCAGACACCTTGCTTTAGCTGTTTTAGCATCTATTGCCTGCGCTGCAACGAAATCCCAATGCTGCTAGTGCTGTCTGATGACTTCAGCATGGGGCATGTGCTGAGGCTAAAGAATTACTAGAATTACAATCTGATCATTTTCATTCAAGCCACATGACCGTGCATTGTATATATATTCAATCAATTTGAAATACTGTATAATTGCTGTCTCATACAAAGAAATAATCTTTTTTTAATATTCTTTTGCTCCATACTCCAGGCCAGAAGGTGGCCGTCCATAAACTCCAGCATTTAAAGAAAGATTCAATTATTTGTTATATTGTACCTTATAGCAGATAGGGTTAAGGGCCTTGTTCAAGATCTCAACAGTGGCAACTTGTCAGTGCTGTGGCTCGAACCTCCTGACCTTCCAAATCAGAAAGCCACTCAAAGCTACAGCCTAAACCACCTTTGAGCCCTATTTAATTATCAATACTTATTAAATAGCAGAGTATTTGTGGAAGATGCAAACCTTTTTTGTCAATTGTAGATGTTACATTAATGTTTGTAAGTTTACCTACATACTTTTAAATGTGTGAATCGATCCTGAACCAAAACTGACCCATCGATTCAATTAACTGAATCAACCAACAAAAGATGGATTAGATTGCACAGCTCTAATTGCTTTTACATAACACTATTTTAAATGTATATTTCTTAGCCCTTAAAGGATTGTGCAGTATTAGCGTGTAATAGCCTTTTTTTTTTCCAGCACAAAATAGATGATACGATGAAATTAAATTTTGTGCATTTTAACCAACTTCCCCAAAATGACAAAGCAAAAAATTACAAACTGGGTCAGAAGGGCAGAAGAAATAGCACAAAAACACATGAACTTGCGTTGCGTTACATAACCACGGGGGGGTGTAGTATCTGTAGCGGGAATTTCACCCCCCGCTGTCTATTATGTGTAACTGCGTGACTTGCAATTCATTCGACACAAGTCTAACAACGCAATATCAAGCAGAGAGAGAGAGAGAGAGAGAGAGATTTTTTGCCCTTAAAAAAAAAAAAAAGCTATTGTGAGCTACTTTTGAGATACTAGCTCAGTTGAGTACTTTTACTCAAGTACACATGTAAATGGGAGACATCTACTTTTACATGAGTGATATTTGCCTTTGGAATTCTCTACTTTGACTCACGTGCAGGATTTGGGTACTTAACCCATCTCTGCTCATCTGATAAGCTCTTATATTTGAGGTCAGAAGTTTATATTTGTGAAAAAAGAATTAGCTTGTTTTGTCATGTTCACTGATTGCTAACACTACTGATCAATATAACCAGTGGTGAACACACAGGCAAACCAAGTGATACACACAGTGAAACATCCCGGTGTGAATAAAGTAAACACTATTTTTTTTTATTTTTTTTGTATGACACTATAATGTCTTTTTAAAGTAATGTATTATCATAGTCGTCCTGCACGGTTCAACTTAGTACGTTGTGTAGGTGAGGAAGAGCAGAAAGGAAACAAGCAGGCAGAGAAGAAGAAAGAAAGAAAGTGTAATCATAGGGCACAACCATCATCACCTGGAGTCATACTGAGGAAGTGGAGTGGAAACACTGTAAAGAAAAATAAAACGGAACAGCGGAGGAACGATCAAATCAACATGTTTCATCAGAGCAGTGCTCTGCATCTGTAGGATGGACATAGAGGACAGTCAAAAGATAGGTGCACAAAGAAAAGCACAAGAGACGAAGCCAAGGAGAGCATAAACAGTGTACACGTTCACAGCAGATCCACCATTAAAAAATCAACAAGAAATTGTATTCGAACAAACAAAAAAAAATTAGCGGTGCATGTCTTGTTTTGACAGACACACATCTTACCCTGAGTGGACCGGGCTGGAGACCAAGTTGACATTGTCCAGGGCGTCTGCTGTCCAACTGTATCGCCTCAGGGAGTCAGTGTCATACTCTTTAGCCACAGACAGATGCTGAAGGTGAGAACACACACATAAACACATCACGTCAATACCGTGTTTTGGCGGTGAAGCAGAACAACAACCACCTCGATCTCGATGCATGGCAATAAAAACGGCGCAAAGAGGGAAGTGTTGTGGAGCTGAGAAGTGCTGGCTACATTGCAATTAGCATCTCAACCCCACACTTATCACCTCACCGAGCGGCTGATGGCAGAAAGCATCCAAAGAAGACATGCACATGTATATATAAAATAGGCTGTAGGGAGAGTAGGAACTGAAACTTCGGAAGCAAATAATGACAAGTCAAGGATACTCTAATGCAGTCAAAACTGGGCTACAAATCATAGAGCAGCAAATAAAGACGTGTCTTTCCGACAGCAGAGGCAACTCAGGCATCATGGCTTAACGGTCGCTACGCAAATGCAGGGATTTTCTTTCAAAAAAAAAAAAAA
>JAAGKR010015104.1:0-10370 GCA_011419295.1 Clarias macrocephalus
AAGTCAATCTACAAATAATTCCAGATCTACTGCAGGAACATATAGATTAATTCATCTGACAGAAATCAACAGTGGTGTAAATAAATTCATCTTAAAAGCAGCAGGTAAAATGTCTAATAGTTTTGGTATTAATGCTATTATCACGAAGACAAATATGAAATATTGATGCAGTACAGTATATACATCATTAAAACAACAATATTATTTTGGTATGTGTATAACTGCTTGACTTTGAACAATAGAATGTCATGTATGAGTGAGACGTGCAGCTCAGATGCTCCACAGTTCATTTAGTGTGCACTATGAAAGACGTGCAGCAGTTCACTCGCGCTCACACAGAGACACAGTTATTATATATTTTAGTGAGTCTTTTATAGATTAGAGATGGTTCAGCGTTCTTCTGAGCGAATGGAAAGGGTGGTGGATATCTATGAGAGTGCAGAAGCTTTTAGAGGTCACGACCCTGACCTTGATGGCAGTGACATAAAGAGAGACCCAGACACAGCACCACACACAGGTAAGTGTTTAGGTTCATTAAGGCATGAGTTAATGCTGACTGTATGCCAGGGCACTTCTGTCTTACAGTGTCACAGTAAAGCTGCGTAAATCTTGATCATTTCAGGTCAAGGTCACAGCATGTGCTTTTGTTTATTATGGCGTGTGGAGCCTATTTTGATGTATTTAAACTATGCAGAGTGAGAGACACTAAAGCTATGCTAAAGCTAGTCAATCTTATATTACTGAATTTTGCTCACCGGTTTTCACAGATAGGCCTACACCAGCTTTCTTTTTTTTCCATTACTATTGAATAGAATAGCTGCTCATTCTGCACACATTCATGTTCCATTGTCAAGGATGAGGCGTCATAAATCCTGTCTGGCATCAGGGTAGAATCCCCACCAAAGTTTGGCTGAATATGGATTATGTGACCAGTATTTCCTGCAGGAGTTTTTTGGAGCTAGTTTACAACTGACTGGTATATGTTGTGGGTCTTGAGAAGGACATCAGAGAGGTAAGATGGGGGGGTCGAACACCCAGAGAGGCTGATGGTCAGGACCTGGCTAGAGTTACCCTGGTAAACACTAGGACATACTGTAAGTGAATGGAGGAGTAGTGACTGTTTTTAAGACAAGTTTTAACTGTAAGCAGCTGGTGTTGGCTTTCTGGTGTTCTATTTCACTGCATATCATATGGTTTATGGCTGCCTATGTGACAAATAAAATGTATCCAGGGCATAATTCCACCCAAGATTTTCCGTGCTCAATTCATCCACTGCTTTTCTCGTCTGCTCACACTGCACCTACTCACTAAGACTATAATAGAGTTCTGAAATACTCTGTCTGTTATTAGGTTCACTCTCGTTCAACCCCACCCCTGCAGGGGCATCAGTTCATCGGCTTCTTTTTCTTACCCTGAAGCACCCATCACTCCAGAGCAGGGAAAAGCTGGACTCATCAGACCACGTGATCTTTTTCCAATGCTCCCCAGTCCCCTCTATGCTTTCTAGCAAATTTAAGCCTTTATTTTCTGATTAGTCTCACTGATAGTGGTTCTCATAACACTACACAGCTGTGTAGTCCCAATGCCTTGAGATAGCTTCATATTGTGCACTTGGAACTGTTCAACCACATGACATGTCTTCTGATAAATGTTTAAGAAGTGAGAAGCTCCTCACTGCATCAGTCAGGGTTAAATAACTTGTTGCAGCTGAACTATATTAATCACTGCAGTAATTATTCAGTGGAAAACTCTTAACTATTTGTGAAGTGTAGCTTAGTGTATATGTTTCATTACATGAAAAAATAGTACCTCACGTCAGGGTAGCGCAGTTTTATGGGGTGGAGCGCATCATGAAAAAATCCTACCCCACGTCTTATGTAATGTAATTCAATTCAATACCTCCTGTTTATATGAATTTTCTGATGAAGTAGGAACTTTCTTTTGTTCTATGGTAGGAAAATCTGATAAGGTAACATAAATCGTTAGAACAACGGCGCCACCTCAAGCACTGTATGTACAAATGCACAGTTTATGAAATCGATGTATCTTCTGCTCAATACTTAATGCCTGCGAGCCTGTGATGTATTTGTGACAGTAGAGTCACGGTTATCAATTCATATTCATTATGGAAAAACCCCAAGCGTAAAGTTGCGCTTTGTATTATTACTACTATTTTACTCATATTAAACAGTCATTTCCTCTGTCGGGGGTGGCACGGTGGTGTAGTGGTTAGCACTAACGCCTTGCACAGCCAGAGTCCGGGTTCGATCCCCGGCCAGGCTCGATTCCCGTCTCTGTGTGCATGGAGTTTGCATGTTTTCCCCGTTTCCTCCGGGTACTCCGGTTTCCTCCCACAGTCCAAAGACATGTAGGTTAGGCTAATTGGCGTTCCCAAATTGTCCATAGTGTGTGAATGAGTGAGTGTATGTGTGTGTGCGATGGATTGGCACCCTGTCCAGGGTGTACCCTGCCATGTGCCCTAAGTCTCCTGGGATAGGCTCCAGGCCCCCCGTGACCCTGAATACAGGATTAAGCGCTATAGATGATGAGTGAGTGATTTCCTCTGTTGGTTCCCTTATCTTGAAGCTAAGTTAAAAAAAAGTCTAAATCTAGTCCTGAAGACTTACAGTACATGAGCAAAACTGCCTGTTAAGAGGTTCATATAAAAAAATCAATGATTCCCCCTTTTCATGCCTGTGTGTTAGCATGTGTAAGTGTGTGTGTGTGCATCATGTGTGTTTATGTGTTTGTTGATGTGAGAATGAGAGCGGTGCTTAATGCTGACCTGAGATCAGTGGAAATTGTGTCTATCTATCTTAAAAGCATCAGGAAAAAAACAGCTTTGCAGAATTACATTATATAGTATATAAAATGCAAAATATAATGTATTATACGGAATTATAACATTATTTTATGTGCTTATATAACTGCTGTATTTTAACATGCACATCTGGTGTATGAGTTCAAACTCACTCGTATAATGTCTGCACACTTTGACCACAAGAACCCACTGATGCCCCTCCTCTGAAGTGTAACTTCCTCTGACTACATTTCCTGACAGCAGCACATTTCATTCCCTATACAGAGTACAGAGTCTCAGTTTCGTCCAAACAGAGACACAGACGTTTCATAATTTAATGAGTCTTTTATGGAGTAAAGATGTTCTGGTGTTCTTCTGAGCAGGATGAGATGGTGAAGGTCATCTACAAGATTGCAGACAATGTTGAAGGTCACGACTCGGACACAGAGGAGGAAGACGCTGACGCTGAGACACGCCCAGGAACACAACACACAGGTACAGAATGTTTAAGCTGGTTTGTGCAGTAATTCAGTGTTTTATTACAGTGACTGGAGATGATGGTGAATATCTATGAGAATGTAAACAATGTTAGAGGAAACAGAGAGGGAAAGAAAACCTTTTTTACTTGTTACTTAAAGTTTTAAACACCTGAACGCCTCACACACACAGCACTGCTGCTCCTGACACGCTGATCAACACACACCCCGAGCTGCTGCTGTATCTCAGGCTGAAGTCAGAACTTGTCTGTGTGAAGTCATGTAGGACTACATCAGTTACTCTCGGTTACTGTAAATGTAACTCACACACACACACACATCTAAAATATGGAGAGTAATGCCGAAGGAGAAGTGAATAGGCAGGAGAGACAGAAAAGTGCACAGAGGAAAGAGATGAGGAAATGAAAGAAGAGTAGGAAGTAGAAATGATTGTGAGAGATGAAGGTGATGGTGCAGTTGAATCACAGCTCGGGACAGAAGCAGGGCTGATGATGAGACAGGTGGAGACAAGGAGACACACGGTCTCGCTTCAGATCTAGTTGGACCTCATAATATGATTTTATTCTTTGTTTATATACATTTTACTAGAGTAACACACTATTATACTAAGGAAAATAACTTTTTAGATTGTATGGTAAATTAAATGAAAAATGTAAAGTCAGTAAACATGAATCAAGATATGCATGCTATGATTGGGGAAATGTCTTTGTTTATTTATTTATTCCTTTCTTTGGCACTGTTCCTTGTCTCTGGCTTCACTTTGAGGGCAAAAGCACTGGACTTGTCTGAAAAATAACGATTGGCTGCTGTGAGGTAATCAGCCACAAAACTGCTCGTAACATCCCTTCTACTCACCATTTTGATTTCATTTATGGCACTCAATTTATCTTGGGGCAAATACCTCAAATAGTTGAGCCGTTTTGCATGATGCTGAAACAAAATTGTCTGGACATACATACAGACATACAGACAGAGCGTCTGTATGTGGGTGTTCCTGGGTCCCACTGGTTTCTGCCACATTCTTTCCTAATGATGCTGCTGGACATTTTAGATATCGAAGGGAAGTAAGCATTTCCTTGGCCAATCACTGTGTCTATGGCCTGCAACATGATACAGATGGTCTCTTCAAGACATGCTCCATTACCTCACCCTATTGTTACAGCTGATATTGTGTGGATTGGATATTTTGCTTCCAGTGACAAAAATGGTCAGACATGGTATCCAGACTTCTTCGTCGTCTTTGTTTTTCAGCTATTCTCTTTCAGGGGTCGCCACAGTCTCCATCTAGATGCCTCCATCTAACCCGAACTTTTGCGTCCTCTTCTCTTACCCCAACTCATGTCCTCTCTCACGGCATTCAAAAATCTCCTTTTTGGTCTTCCTTTACACCTCCTGCATGGCAGTTCCAACCTCAGCATCCTTCCACTAATATGCTCACAATCTCTCCTCTGAACATGTCCAAACCTCAATCTGGCCTCTCTTTATCTGACTTTAATCTCTAAAACATCTAACATGAATTGTCCCTCTGATGAACTCATTGTTGATCCTACAACATGTATCCTTTTCACTCCCAAATAGAACCTCAACATCTTCACCTCTGCTACCTTCAACTCTGCTTTTTGTCTTTTCTTCAGTGCCGCTGTCTCTAAGCCGTAGAGCATCCCTGTTCCCACCACTGTCTTGTACAACTTTCCTTTCATTCTCGCTGATACTCTTTTGTCACATAACACACCTGACACTTTTCTCCACCAATTGCAACCTACCTGTAGACGCCTCTTCACCTCCTTTCCACACTCTCCGTTGCTCTGGACCATTGACCGTAAGTACTTAAAGTCCTGCACCTTCTTTACCTCTGATCTCTGTAGCCTTACCATTCCACTTTGGTTCTTCTCATTCACACACATGTATTCTGTCTTGCTACAGCTAACCTTCCTTCCTCTGCTTTCCACAGCATACCTCCACCTCTCTAGATTTTCCTCCACCTGTTCTCGCTAAAAAGCACAAAGTCATCTGCAAATATCATAGTCCATGGAGACTCCTGTCTAACCTCATCTGTCGTCCTGTCCATAACTATAGCAAACAAAAAGGGGCTCAGAGACGATCTTTGATGCAGACCCACCTCCACCTTGAACTCTTCTGTCACACCTACAGCACATCTCACCACTGTCTTACAGCTCTCATACATGTCCTGCATGACTCTAACATACTTCTCTGACACTCCAGACTTCCTCATGCAATGCCACAGCTCCTCTCTCAGAATCCTGTCATATGCTTTCTCTAAATCTACAATGATACAATGCAACTCCCTATTACAACTCCGTCAGCATCCTCAAAGCAAATATCTCATCTGGTGTACTCTTTTTGGCAGGAAACCATGTTGTTGCTCACAAATGCTCACTTCTGCCCTTGACCTAGCTTCCACTACCCTTTCCCAAAGCTTCATTGTATGGCTCATCAGCTTTATTCCTCTGTAGTCGGCAACAGCTCAGCTCTGCACATCCCCCTTGTTCTTAATGATCTGCACTAATACACTTCTCCTCCATTCCTCTGGTATCTTATCACTCTCCAAAATCTTCATCCTCTTTAACGCCGTCTTCACCTCACTATTACTAATTTTTGCCACTTCCTGCTCCACAATAGTTACCCTTTCTGCTCTTCATTTTCTTTCATTTTCCTCATTTATCAACTCTTCAAAGTACTCTTTCCATCTTCCCATCACCCTCCTAGCACCTGTCAGTACACTTCCATACTGATCTTTAATCACTCTAGTGTACTGCACATCCTTCCCATCTCTATCTCTTTGCCTCGCCAACCTGTACTGTACGGATCCACCTCTGTTTCCTTACTGTCCAACTTAGCCTACACATTCTCATATGCTTTTTGTTGGTCCTTTGCCACCTCTACCTTCACCTTATGCTCCCTCTCCCTGTACTCCTGTCTACTCTCTTCAGTCCTCTCAGTATCCCACTTCTTCTTAGTTAACCCTTTTCTCCTGGACAATTCTCATTCTACCACCAATTCTCCTTGTCCACTTTTCCCTTTCCTGATGATACACCCTGAAGTACCCTCCAACTTATCTTCCTGGTCACCTCAGCTGTAGTTGTCCAGTCAACTGGCAGCACCTTCAACAACCTTTCGTTGTTCGTAATAATGAGGACCACTACAATTGATTCATCTGCAAATTTGATAATGTAGTTGGTACTGTAACACAATCATGGGTCAACAGGGGGAAGGTCAGGGGCAGAGTATGCATCGCTGTTTTTCTGCCAACCCAAATGTTCTATGATCGTTTCGATAAGCAGTCCAGCACCCAGTTACAGAGAGTGGAGCTAAGTGCCAGATATCTTAGTTTGTTTATTAGTTGCTAACAGGTAATGTGATCCAGATGTGCAAGTCAGTTCCTTTTAACCCAGTCTGAAGCCCCGCCAATCACTGCATACATTTAATGCATTTAATGTTCTCCAGCTCACTGCTGAAGGGTTTTAATTTTAACGAGACTAAACTAAATGCTAGATGTACATGAGGGAAGACAAAAATGTGTATTTCTATGTGTATTGTGTACGTACATTTACCTCTAGATGGAGCCACTGCATGGGGCAGGTGCTACACAGTGACTGTAGTGTGTGTGGTCCTGCTGTGTGTTCTCCTGCTGACTGCCGTCACATTGCTGTGGATCAAATTCAACATCCTGAAGACAGAAGTCAACCTGCTACAGACCAGTAACAGCAATCTGACTGTAGAGAGAGACCAGTTACAGACCAGTTACAACACCCTGACTGTAGAGAGAGACCAGTTACAGAGGGAGAGAGACGGATGCCTGAAGACATTTTGTGATTTGAGTAAGTAGAGAGATTTTGCATTACATTTTCTGTCCAACAGTTAAATGTCCTCATTGTAAATCCGTGAGCCGTCTTAAAACTGGAGCATCAATATTTAACTCACATCCTCTCACATGTTCCTTCATATAATTTCACCAGTCATAGAATAATTTCATTAATATTACTGACTTTATTTAAAATCCTGATCCATAACTCCATTGTGTAAAGGAGTAAGAAAGAATGTATAAATAGTTTTTAATTGGCATTAACTAATTACACATAGAGTCTCTTTAGAGTGTGTGTGCTGTTTTTATTCATCCAGTCAGAGGCTAAAGAGGGAAATACAATATTAACAATGTTATCAGAAATGCCATGTGCTCTTCATATCTGAAACAAAAGGAGAAAATAAATGCTGCACCCAGAACACAAAATGTTTAAACTAGTTATTTATCTAATGCTTTACTTACTGCTGTCTCTCTGCTTTGTGACAGTTACAGTACAGAGGGAGAGAGGAAAGTTGAATTTATGCATATATTTAAAAATTATTAAATACTATAGGCTGTTTACTGGGGAAAAGAAACCATGTGTGTACACAAGCAATAAATCATGAACTGTGTTTTAATCTCTGTAAATCCTCTCAATTTATCTCCACAGACAAAGAAAAGTGTTTCAGCCACAACTTTAGTCTTTATTTTATGTCTAATGAGAAGAAAATCTGGACTGAGAGCAGAGAGGACTGTATAAAGAGAGGAGCAGACCTGGTGATCATAAACAGCAGAGAGGAACAGGTGTGTGTGTGTGTGTGTGTGTGTGTGTGTGTGTGTGTGTGTGTGTGTGTGTGTGTGTGTGTGTGTGTGTGTGTGTGTGTGTGTGTGTGTGTGTGTGTGTGTGTGTGTGAGAGTAAAGCCTTTGTCATTGTGTTATTTACAGGATTTCATCAGTAAACAAAAGGTGAATAACAAAGTCCAGGCTTGGATTGGTCTGAGTGACAGAGATACAGAGGGAGAGTGGAAATGGGTGGACGGTACAACACTGACCACTGAGTAAGAAACTGAGATTCTTTCTGTGTCTATTTATGGTGCAGTACAATCAACAATGTTAAAACTGTCTCCTGCTGGGAAAATTGCAAAGATTATTCCTGATTATATTTATATTTTTGTTGTGTCCCAATGTACATCTCAGTAAACAGAGGATGAAAGGATTCAGTTAAATGTGTGGAATTGAAGGAAACTCAACACTGATCTGAGTCTGATTCTGATTCTCTGGGTTTCAGGTTTTGGGCTTCAGGGGAACCGAATAATGGAGGTGGTGATGAGGACTGTGCTGAGATTTATAGTGGTGACAAGGGGAACTTCTGGAATGACAAGAAATGCTCTGAGAAAATAAACTGGATCTGTGAGAAACATCTTTTACAGTGAAGTTTATTATTCTACAGTGAAAAGACATTTTTATATAAATTTGGGCAAATATAAAGAGTTTATAATTGCTTTTACCATTAAATATTTTAATGATCGTTGTGTCTCAGTGTATGTTGCTGTTTTGTCAGCGTGGACTCAGTAATCAGTCAGTGACACAAAGGGCACCGAGACTGATCATGTCTTTTACTGTATCTCATTACAGCTTTGTAGATCTGTGATGATGAAAGCAGTGTCATTGAGATGGTTGTAGTAAGAGTCCATCTCATTGTTTCTGACTTAAGGCCTGAGATCAAGGCTGTATTGAGATGGATTATCTTGTTTTTGTCATTTTAAGACTTTTATTATAATCAAAATAATTTACATTATGACAATTGTTATCAAGTAACAGTGGAACTGCGAGTTAGATAAATAATTCAAGGCCAGTGACAAATAATTACAAAAAAAAAATATATATATATATATAACCACTATGTTCCCTTTACAGAATATATAATGGCTGATCTATAATATATAATAATAGACAGTGTACTTTAAAGTGTGCTCCCTTCCCTACTCCCTCCTCCCCGTCCTGGGAATGATGGACTTCCCTCAACAAAATTCAAACATATGAATGCCCTGTGACATCACCAATACAGATACTGTATCACCTACTGAAATGAAATATTGAACATTTATTGAAACAAAAACATATACTATTGCAATGTGTATAACTCGTAAATAAATTATTTGGTTCGTTTTACAAAATGTGTAGAGAAATTATTATTGTGCAGCTTTTTGCACAGATTACTAGTCTATATAATGGTAAAGAGTTATTGATGAACCTTATTATTAATGCAAGATTTTAAATAACCTCCTCTTCACTAACACTTCCCTAGACTATGATTTAACTGAGCTAAAGACAGAAGAAATGTAGTTCACTATTCGACCACTAGATGTCACTGGTTTTGCCAAGGATAGATATTCGAAAATTATATTAGTTGTACAGTATGTGTATTAGTACATCAGTTCTGAAATAAAATATAAAATATTTAAACTGACGCTAAACATGCACTATCTGCCCAAAATTATTTGCACCCCTGACCTTGCCTAATGCTCTTGTGGCTAAATGAACATACAGTAATTCCCCACAGCCACACACTAAAATCTCGTGTAAAGACCTGGAGAGGAGTGGAGCTTATTATAACAGCACAGGGGGACTGCTTCTTCGGTAGGATAGTCTACACATATTGTGAGTGTGATTTTCATATTTCTTTCTTAACCCTTTATTTTTTACGTTTAAATGTAAACTGTTGCTCCATTAGCAGGCTCGCTTTTCTCCTTTTTTCAAAGTTAATAAGAGAAAACAACACAACAGTAAAAAAAAAAAAAGTTACAGATATTAAATAAATGTCCTGCACCTTTTTTCATGCCCATTCATGAGACTATACTCATGTGTGACGTACATTCTGTGTGTGTGTATGTTGCTATTGTGAGCTTTTTTTTTTTTTTTCACATATTGATGTGTGAAAGAATGCAGTGGTTCATGCTGATCTTACACCAGTGGCCTTACAGCCTCACAGTAAAGCTGCATAAAAGCCTCTGAATAAAGTCAATCTACAAATAATTCCAGATCTACTGCAGGAACATATAGATTAATTCATCTGACAGAAATCAACAGTGGTGTAAATAAATTCATCTTAAAAGCAGCAGGTAAAATGTCTAATAGTTTTGGTATTAATGCTATTATCACGAAGACAAATATGAAATATTGATGCAGTACAGTATATACATCATTAAAACAACAATATTATTTTGGTATGTGTATAACTGCTTGACTTTGAACAATAGAATGTCATGT